>SNQJ01S0094446.1:32040-47078 GCA_010110895.2 Picea sitchensis | reverse complement strand
GCACAAACTGGTTGATTGTATAGACATAAAAGTTGATGAAGAAATCCCAGTCAGAAATGTAAGCAGTGTTGAACCAAGCACAGAAGATATAGTTGAAGATGAGGATGAACAGGTCCAAGGATCAGAAAGGGAATAATCTAAATCAGATGAAGATACAAATACTCAGGTTGACACAAATCAACAGAAAGAAGAAAAATCACCTCTCATAATTGTTAGAAAGAATCATCTTGAAAATCAGATAATTTGAGGTATAAATAAAGGAGTTCAGACAAGAAGGAAATTGATTAAAGACTCAGAACAATCTCATGTTGTTTTTTTATCTATGACTGAACCTAAATTTTTTTATGAAGCCAGTCAGCATGATGATTGCATTAGAGCAATGAATGAAGAGCTTGATTAAATTGAGAAGAACAATACTTGGGAGCTTGTCCCTAGACCTGAAGATAAGAATGTAATAGGTTCCAAATGGGTGTTAAAAAATAAAATGAATGAAAAAGGACAAGTTGTTAGAAATAAAGCCATATTGGTCTGTAAAGGGTATGCACAAGTTGAATGTCAGGACTTCGATGAAAATTTTTCACCAGTGGAAAGATTGGAGGCCATCAGAATGTTCCTTGCATATTCATGCCATAAGAACTTTAAAGTGTATCAGATGGATGTTAAGTAAGATTTTCTTAATGGAGATCTAGAGGAAGAAGTATATATGGATCAACCTAAAGGATTCTCATTGACAGATAATCCTAATTATGTTTGCAAGTTGAAGAAGGCCTTATATAGACTGAAACAAGCACCACGAGCTTGGTATTATAGACTGGACAAAGTTTTACAATACAAAGGGTTCAAGAAAGGTATTGTTGACAACAATCTCTACATTAAGTCTGAAGGTGATAATTTACTAGTTGTTTTGGTTTATGTAGATGATATTATTGTTGGTTGTACTAATGAATCATCTGTCCAATGGTTTTCTAACTCTATGAAAATAGAGTTTGAGATGTCCTTGATAGGAGAACTGTCATATTTTCTTGGCTTACAAGTAAAATAGAGTTCTGCAGGAATTTTTATATCTCAAGAAAAATATTTGAAAGATATGTTGAAGAAATTTCAGATGGAGGATTCCTCTCCTGTCAGTACACCTATGGTGGTTGGTTGCAAGCTCAGTAAATATGATATGTCACCCGATGTTGATCAAAGGACATACTGATCAATGATAGGCAGTCTTCTGTACATCACAACATCCCATCCTGATATAATGCAAGCTGTTGGAATGGTAGGTCATTATCAGTCTACTCCTAAACAAATTCATTTGGTAGATGTTACAAGGATATTCAAATACTTGAAGGGAACAATGACTTATGGTCTGTGGTATCCCAGAAATTAGAATTTTCAGTTAACTGCTTATTCAGATGCAGATTGAGCAAATTGTGTGGATGAGAGAAAGAGCACCAGTGGAGGTGCATTCTTCCTGGGTGACTCATTGGTAGCATGGCTTAGTAAGAATAAGGGATCTATTTCCTTATCGACTACATAAGCAGAGTACATTGCTGCTGCTACTTGCTGCACTCAGATTTTATGGATAATACAAACTCTTACAGATTTGAAGGTAACTTACACTGATCCCATTCCACTTCACTATGATAACACCAGTGCCATCAATCTCTCTAAGAATCTTGTACTTCATTCAAAATCTAAGCACATACCAATAAAATACCATTTTCTCAGAGAACAAGTTACAAACAGAATTGTTCAGGTGAATTATATTCCTTCCACATAACACATAGTTGATATCTTTACTAAGCCATTAGCAGCGACCCCTTTTGGATATCTTCGTCAAAAGTTGGGGGTTATAACTTCTTTCATCTAATATGTTCACCTGGTCAGGGGGAGTACTTATTGAATATCTTTTGTATTTCTAAGCTTCTCATAGTTGACAGGGGGAGTATGTACTGCAACAGCTCAGGGGGAGCGTGTATCTTCTTTGACATTGATGTCAAAGGGGGAGAAAGTGTGGTAATTTCAAAGATGCTATAGTGGTATAATTGGATGTTCTTCAAGGGGTTTCCATCAATGACAAAGGGGGAGATTGTTGGCATGTTTTCAGACAGAGGCAGAGTATGCGTGTTTGTCATTGATGGAAAAAATCACGACCAATAGCACAACGTTGATCGCATGGCAAGATCAGAAGCTAAACTCCATTTCGGGTATCAGAAGCTAAACTCTATTTCGGAGTTTCGGATACCAGGAGTTGGAAGATTCGAGACTCTTCATCAAAGGAGTCCCAAAGTTGCAAAATGCAAAATGTCGAAATCCCAAAACAAGCACATCAACAAAGACTCCATTTCAGAGTTTCGGATACCAGGAGTTGGAGGAGTCAAGAGTCGAGACTCTTCATCACAGGAGACCCGAAGTTTTGAAATGCGAAATGCCAAAATCATGAAATAGACACATCAACAAAGACTCAATTTCAGATACTGGGAGTTGGAGGAGTCAAGAGTCGAAACTCTTCATCACAAGAGTCCCAAAGTTGCGAAATTGCAAAATTGCGAAATGCGAAATTGCGAAAGGCTCTAACAACTAAACTCCATTTCGGAGATCGCGACTTGGAGATTTGAGATGCCTCGCAACAGGAATTCGCGACATGCAAAATTGTGAAATGCCAAAATGCGAAATTATGAAAGGTGCTAACAACAAAACTCCATTTCAGAGATCGTGACTTGGAGAGTTGAGATGCCTCGCAACAGGAATTCACGACATGCGAAATCGTGAAATGCCGAAATGAAAAATTGAAAAAGACGCTAACAACTAAACTCCATTTCAGAGATCACGACTTGGAGAGTTGAGATGCCTCACAACAGGAATTAGTGACATGCGAAATCACGAAATGCCGAAAGGCAAAATGCTGAAATGATCGAATCTATTCCAGCTAAGATCCTTTTTTGGAGTTTTGGGGATCGCGACTTGGAGCATCAAGATATCTCATCACAAGAACTGCTGAAATGTTGAAATGTGAAAGGAATTTTGATTAGGCCCGTGGTCACAGCCAGTGGGCATATGGGGTAAGCGCGAGACCCATCATTTATAATCCAACGGTGCAGGTTAATCAAGAATATGATCGAAGGGTTATTGTTTCTCTTCATGATTAATTGTTCTGTTACGATTCAGTTAGCAGAACCAAATCTTGGTTCTTGGACAGTTGGCGTTTCAGTTGTTGAAGCATTGTTCTAGGTATTTTAGGGGTAACTAAAGGGGTTGTAGTGCATAAAAGAAACACGTAGTGACTGTGTGTTGTTGGCTATTCTGACTGAAAAATGAGTTGAACTGTAGAAAGGTAAAACTATAGCATGCGTAGTGTGAAGAAAGCTCAAAGATAAGGAACATAAGCTAAATAGAAGAGAAAAGGTGAAGAGAGAAGAATGTGCACATATCAAATAGCATGAGAAGGACAGAGAAATAACAGATAGAAAAAGACAACAAGTCAAGCCAAATATGAACATAGCAGAAGAATAGTGTAGCAGAGAAGAATTGCAGAACAATGAAGAAGTGGTAAGAATTGATTTATCTGTGTTGTTGGTTATTCAATCATTTATTTGTAATCAAGGTGGTAGGGAGGTGCTAGGGAGGATTGTTGTCCTCATAGGTTCAAGTGGGTTCTTGAACACAGGGAGTTGGAGCTTCCATCTGGTTGCAACCAGAAAAACCAGGGTGGCAGGGTGGTGCAAGGGAGAACAATTGTTCTCTGTTATACAGGTTGGTGCCTGTGTGACTGGAAGTTGGTGCTTCCATCCAGTTGGTGCTGGAACACTCAGGGAGTTGGTGCGTCCTTCTAGTGGGTGCTATATAAGCCAAAGAGTTGGTGCTTGTATAAGTGGAAGTAGGTGCTTCCATCCAGTCGGTGTTGGAACACTCAGGGAGTTGGAGCTTCCTTCTAGTCGGTGCTAGAGAAACTAGAGAGTTGGTGCTCTCAACAAGTTGGAGCTTGTAAAACAGAGGTAGTAGCCTCACTTTGAGTTGGTGCTCAATTATATATGATGTAAAGAACTTAAAATACTACCTATCATTTTGAATAAGAAGAGGTTTTCTCCCTTTATGGGTTTCCTCATGAAAATCTGTATCTGTGTATATCTTATGTGTGACTGATGCTCATTATTTATGTTGTCCAGATGTTGTATAATATTGATGATCACTTGAAGAAATATTAAGAATGTTTTAATAGACTTAAAATTGTTTAAGCACATTAACAACTGATTCACCCCCCCCCCTCTCAGTTGTCTCAGTAATTTCAACAAAATCTTTGTAGCTATGGTTTCCTTTACAACCCCAACATTCCATAGGTGGTTGTCTTGGAATTTTCCCACCCACTTCATCCTTCCTAGGATCTCTAAAAGATGGGTTTCCTTGAGGATTGTTTCTGAAAAAGGGTGGATTAGCTCCCTTCTTCCTCTGATCCATCTTGAAATTCGTATTTTCTTCCCAAGCCTTCCAGAAAGTATTCTTTTCATTTTGCTACTCATACAAGTATTTTTCTCTTCTTATAGTTTCTTCCATAGTCTTAGGATCATCAAACCGGATCTTTTCACTAATGGAAGGTGATAGTCCATTTAGATACCTTTGAATTTTGACAGTCTCATATTTGATGAACGAAACATACTTCAACAACTCCAAGAACCTTCGTTCGTATTCGCCAATGGACATGCTTCCCAGCTTGAGTTCAAAGAACTCTTTCATCTTTTTGTCATAATATCTTTTAGTCAAGTATTTGTTTTCAAAATACTTCTTGAATTCTTTCCAAGTAATATCTTTCTCTCTAATGTGTTTCACCTGCACAAGTTGATCCCACCACATGGATGCTTTTCCCTTCAGTTGATACATTGCAATTCTTCCTTCTGCATGAGAGGAATAATTGTGTATTTGGAAATATTTCCTCATGCCAAGAAATCATGTTTCGACATTTCCCTCCTTCTTGTGTTCTCCATCAAACATAGGAGGCTTAATCTTGTTCATTTCTCCTTTTAGTTCATCCATTCCAGATCTCCTATGTTTTCTGGTAGGAGATGGGCTTGAACTACTACGTGCTTCCTTATTGGAATGTTTTATGGAGTGATGATGATGCCTGCTAATGCTTCTCGATCTTCTTTTCTTCTCAGGGGGTCCACGACTCCCTGTTTTTCTTGAATCACCCTCCTTATCCAACTTCTTTTCGATCTTTTCCAGGCTCCACATCAACTTTAGGTTGAATTCAGCCTGTTGTTCCTTAGATTTCATATGATTCCTACTATATGCTCGGTGAGTTTGGGCATATTTCTGCAATCTTTCAATGATTTTCATCATATGCCCTTCCTTATCTATCTCTTCTCCATGCCCATTGGAGTTCGATCCTTCTACTCCCAAATGGACATCCATCCCTTTAGCTTCATTATCTGAGTTGGAAGCATTATGTGCCTCCTCCATTCCTCTGCACTCAGTGTCAATTCGCTTTGGTCCTGACACTCATTGAACTCTACAAACACAACATGAAGACAACCGTAATTTTTTAGGCCATCATTCCTTAACAAATCCCACATAATTCATGAATCGAATCCAATTACAGAAAATGTTCATATTTCATGATTTTTTTTCCGAGCTCTACTCGACTCCATGATAGTTTTAGGCCTTAGTCCCTTTTCTCTTAGCCCCAACCCCTGTGACCATGGGTTGTGACCAAACGCTATATCAATAGGATCTTAATCAGTATTTCTAGTTCCAAATTCTTCATAATACATCAACACAAACTCTCAGATTTATGAATTAATAGACTCGCAAAGTAGGGTGGATCAACGGTCCATGTCTAACCAGCATCAAACGACTGACACTCGCTGTGGAACTTCTGTCATTGAAGCTTTGGGACTTCAGAGCTTTGGGACTTCGGGACTTCAGAGCTTCGGAACTTCGGGTTCTAGAAACTTTCATGCTTGCTTCCTTCCAATCTCGCAACTTCCAAACTTTCAAATTCTCTATCCTCCAAGCCCACATAGTACAATTGTCACCAACTAAGGTGATTTCAGGTGGTACGCCTAAGAAGGTCCACGTCACCCAGGTGACATCATCCATCCCCACCACGTCTACCCTTTCACTTCGAAACTTCAGGTTTTGGGAGTTTGTGCATCAGCACATTCCCCTTCTCTCAATTGCCACAGTTCCGAACTCTCCCTAGATAATCGACAGTCCTTATCTCTCCCGTAACCAATGGTCGAGATCCACTTTGTGATTTCTTTCTTTGGAGTTTTTCACTTCTCTTCACTTTAAATCTTTCGATCTGCGAACTCTGAAGGATTCTCGTGAATAACCCGTGCGTGGCTTCTCCAAGATATAACGATCAAGATTCTCCCCTCAGATCTATGGTGTAGATCTCTTCTGGGACTTTGGAGCTTCAAACTTCGGAGGTTTTTTCCTCAGTGCACCCCTCTTCTCCCAATTTCCGAACACCAAAAGGCTTCCAGGATAACCCTCCTACAACTTCTCTAGATCTGACGGTCATAAAAAGGGTTTCCCTTCCTTCCAAACCAATCCTACGACCCACAATACTCTGCGGTCCAATAACACTTCTGTCATGGTTTTACAACACCTCTACTCCTCCTGAGCTTCATAACATGGCCAAGGGAACTTCTTGGCACTGAGGAAGGTTCTGAGGTCCGAAATTAGTCCCTCTAGACACAATTCCCACCTGAAACCTCGGTCCAAAGACCACTTATCTGGCCCATCCAGGCTCAACGTTGAAACCTTGGATCTGATACAAATTTGTAACATCCCCAACCACCAACAGGCCGGGCAATGCTACCACGCGGAAATACATACATACATCTAACATGCATCTTAATCAAATTAAAAGACTTAATCACAATAATCACATAATTACTGCTACCATACAGAGTCAATGTAATTAACAACAATTCATACATGCAACAAAATACATGAAAACATACAAGCATTAGAAAACATGCATGAAATACATAATTAAGAACAACAATGATATGTATCTTTTATCTGGAGTAAATCCACCAACTGCGTGTAGACCTTCCATGAACCTCCCAGCCTTAGACCACATTTCTCATCACTCTCATTAGTAGGTCATCCCCGAGCTGGGACTAAGATCCACCAGGCAAGGAAATCATAGGCTAGGCAAGGTCAATAAGAAGACACATAGTTAATGAGGAAGGGTTATCTCCTAGGAGCCTTCTTACACCCACTACTCATGGACTCTCATTCCTCACAAGACTGTCCCACCCTAGGAGTATACACCTTCACTGTCACATAGTCCATTAGATGCTTCACCTCCCTTGCATCCGGCTTCAGCAACAGGTCGAACCAGAATTCTCATATCTCTGTAGCTGGTGTTGGACTCTCTCTAGGAGAAAAACACTTCCCAACAAAATATCTCACCTAGAGAGAGATTCCCACAGGCCTGACAACCTTCCTCTTCAACCACAACCACCTCCCTCACCTGGAGAGAGTGTTGCACACAGGCCTGACAACCTATTTCTTCAAATCTTTTCCCACACAAGGAGGACAACAACAAGGCTCAACAAGAAACAAACAACAAAAACAAGTTACACTTAGCCACGGGACTGCATGGCCACAACAACCAACAACTATGACACACACGACACATACAAGTACAGGATGCTCAAGCTTCACAAAAGACACGAACCAGTCTGCAGTTCTCCCTAGGTTCACAAGACACCTAGGTCATTTTTCCCCCTTCCCGTGAATGGTTTCTCAGGTGACCGCAGATGTACATAGTTCGGTGATAGAGGCCAATGAGCTCCAATGGAGAATGGAAAAATGGAAGCATAAACAACCTTCAATGTGTGCGGTTATGCAGATGCAAACATAGAGGTCAAAATCGGGTTTAGGTGGAGGATGGAAGAATGGCCAGTGAACTCAGGTGAAGGATGACATAATGGGGAGACAACCTGTAACACGAGATGACTCTTGGGTTTTAGTTGCATGAGCCCAGGTCGACACCTATCTTCCTGGAGCTGCATGCACTCCACTTCTCATACGTTCCTTTTCTAGGAACTTAGGACAACACTTGGTCAAATTTCTACCTTATCCTTTTACGAAATAATAATAAATTATTATCCCCTTTAGAGGTAAGCCCCCTAGCTTATCCCTAGGCCCAAACCTTCAGCCCCCTTTCCCTTACCCATCCTTGTGGAAGCTTATTCCCCCATCACTCTTTCTTCATGGTTAGTCTTCATGCAACAATGTTTATATATTAACAAAGCACATAATTACATGTACAAAAACAGGCTCCTGGCCTTTAACACCTAGGCTCTCTGACCTACTTACACATAAGCTTACCAGCTTACAATCGCTCGACTCACCAACCTATAAACATGATTACAATTCATAATATAACTGGGGCACATCCTTGGGGTATTACACATGCAATATGCAAACTTATTTCCAAAGTTAGTACAATAAAAACAATGACCATAAAATAAATTTACATACCTGGGAGTGGATGATCTTATCTGTGTTGTAGTCCTTTTGAAATCATACTTTCTTTGATCATGATATTCTCTTCTATTGACTCCTTCATTATGAGTGAAGCTTCTTGGTTGTCTGAATGTGGAAGGTATTCTTTGATATCCATCTCTTTTGTACTCTTCTTCTTGAGTCTTCTGTCCTTTTGGAATATTCTTCTTTAAGGGCTTGTATTATTCCTTCTTTATGGAATCTTTGATGACTTATGCATAACTCTTAGGCTTCTCTTCACTTTTCCCTTACAATGACCCATGACATTTCTATTCAACTATCTTTACTAATGATGTGGATGCTTGTTCAATGTTTTTGTTGATCTTGACAACTTATAGCCTTAACATAACAACTTCTTCTTCAAGCTTCTCTACCTCTTCTTCCTTGTTCAACATCTGATTCCTCGTGACTTCTTTCGTTCTCTTTGCTTCTTCAAGTTGAATATTTAGCATGATTATTTCATCTTCAAACTTTATTTCCTATTGACTGAACTTTGCTTCAAGGTGATTTAAATCGTTAGTTCTTTCTTTGAGGTGAGCTGTCAATATCTTCTCTCTATTTTCTACTTCTTCCTTCTATTATGTTGTTTTGGCTTCCAAACACTGCTTTTGATATTCTATATTTTCTTCAACCCTTATGGCTTCTTCTAGATGAGCTCTTAATATCTTGATGACTTGATGGGCTTATTCAAAAATTTGAACACTTTCCTTTTGCTTCATCAATTTTTTCTTGAGTGACATACTTTCTTTAGTTAATTTAAAGCAATGATCAATTTTGATTCATGATTATCTTCTATTTTATTTGGATTTTTTTATCTCATTACTAATATTCAAATATTGGCATTCAATTTCAATATGTCAGTGCTCTTCACAATTAAATCAAAAGAACTCACCTCTATTGGCTTCAGTCACTTCACACTCTTCTTCTTCTGAATTTGTCTAACATGATGAGCATATTTCTTCCCCTTTAGAAAAATTTGACTCTGAGATGGGATAAAAATAGATATCATGTAGCTTATCCCAAAGTTCTTTAGTTGATGAACACTTTCCAACCTTTTCTCTTACTAGATTTGGTAATCCTTCCCAGATGAAATCCATTTCTCTTTTTTTATTCTTCTTCAATTCCTTCTTGGATATAGTCTTTTCTTTCCTTGTAGAATTATATCTTGTCACAACTGAATAACAAAATCATATCCCCGTGCCTCTAAAAAGGTTCTTGTTCTTATGCTCTACATATTGTACTTTATACCACTTTGACCATCAAACATTGGTACTCCATTCTCAATAAATTCCATGATCTCCTTCCAGTGGTTAAATTGTCTCTTCAAGGAACCAACTCTGATACCAATTGTTGTATTAATAAGAGGGGGGTGAATCAATAATGAGAAATTTATACTACTTATTAATCCTTTTAACCACAATTTATATTCCTTTAACTTATTCAAGAATGTTCATCAATTCATCATTGATATGTTATTGCATCATATAAAATTAACATCCATCAGTGCTTAGTAAGCAATAACAAACACATCCACACAATGCACAACACACCAGTATTTTATGTGGAAACCCAATGTTGGTGAAAACCACATAATGATTTTCTTATATGTATTTAAGAATTACATTCAAGGAAGCAACAAATTCAAATTCTCCAACTCCAAGTAGAAGGAGGCTCCAACTCCCTAATTTCTCAGGATACAACCTGAGCGAAGCTCCAACTCCACAATTATTTGGCTACAACTAGAAGGAGGCTACAACCCCCTATGTTCTTCGTCTACAAACAAAAGGTGGCTACAACCACCTAGTTCTCAGGCTCCAACTTGAAGGAATCTCCAACTCCTTAATTATTTGATGCCAGCCGAAAGGAGGCTACAACCCTCTTTCCTTTCCCCATCCAACTTTCCTCAAATATAAATTCCAAATGTAGAAAACATGTCATTATCACAGAATCAAACAATTCCACTATCAACCTTCCATTGTCAACCTGTTCCAACAACTTGTAATAACCTATACCAATCAATTGCACCAAACAATCTGTAACAACTTGTACCAACATGTACCATGCATCAACCATGCATCAATCTATACCTCAATCTGTACCATCAACAAGTGCATCAACCATGCATCAATCTATACCTTAATCTGTACCATCAACAATTGCATCAACCATGCACCAAACCTGTACAAATAAACTGTCAGAACAACCTATCCAGAAAACCTATCACAACAACCTATCTCATCAATCTTATTAACCAAATTAGATATACTCACCAAGATCAATCACCGAGAAAATTCTCAACCATATGCACAATATCACCAATATTTGCATCAACCAAGAGTACTTACAAACATCGACAAGATGGATCACAATCAAGATCTACTTATAAAATTATACCAAGTCATATATGTAACATCATCCATAAACCATGTGCCAACAATACTACTAGCAAGTGCCTCTAGCAATGTACCAAATATGTACCAATCATGCATCAACTATAGATCAAACTATGACTCATCAAGATGTACCAACATCACTATACCATACACCTCACGTATATGCCACTCATCAACTATATGTACCAACATGTATCTCAATCATATACCCAAGACATATGCCAATATAACCAACAAAATTTCTCTAGCAATACAACACACTATCCATAACCAAATATCATAAACCCTCACATCAAATTATGTGCCAAAACCTCACTGTTATGTATCCTCAAGTGTGTACCAATCATATATCTTTGCCACTAAAAAAATCTTCTCACAATGTACCATAAGATATACCAATAAGACTCATACATGCACCAACAATATACTTCAATAGATCTTCCACAAAACCATTCTACAACAAGCCCTAAACTTCCAAGAGGGAATCCAACAGATTTACAAGAAAAACCCTCAACCAGATTCATAGATTCAACACTATACATATGAAAACCATAAATTTTTGTTCTTGTAATCGTGGATCTATTATGGATCTGTTTATGTAGTCGTGATTCAATTGGCATGATTTTGTTGCCAGGGTTTTGTTGCCGCGACTTTGTGGAAGTGATTCTGTTGTCGTGATTCTGTAGCCACACTTTTTCTTCCACGAATTCGTTGCCGAAAATTTGATCTATCAATAATACCTGCCAAATAACCTTCCACAAATGAATATTCAATTATGCTAAAAAAATAGGTGCAAATAGGAGACCCTTTCTCTCTTATATATACTCTCCAAGTAGCTTCCTCAATGGGTTATCTTCTAACTGACTTTACCCAAATTCCTTATTTTAGAGCTAACCCACTTCTAACCACTTGTCCACTTACAACCACTTTATCCACAAACAATAAGTTCTCCACTTCTAGTTGCAACTAACTTTATTATTTAATTAATTTACTTTGCAACCACTTTGACTTATCCATAAATAGTAAACTCACCACTTCTTGTTGTAACCACTTTATTATTTAAATAATTTCTCTTTGAAATCACTTTACCATAATTAACAAACTCACAACTTTAATTATTTTCTTAATGGAACAAGTTTACCCATGATTAACTCCTAATTACCATCAATTTGACTAGTCAACTTCTTCTAGGATTTTCTAGAGTAAATTGACTTCTTTTACTTTCTAGGGGCTTCTAGATAACTCATGAGGGCTCTCCAACGTCACATGGCCATAACTCTCTAACCGTGAGAAGTTATTTAATGTTCCACATATCACCGAAAACAACATGAAATGTATTATCCATCTAGAATAGGATTACTTGCAAATACATTGATATTCATACCTTTATACCTCAACCAAACTTGGGTTCCATACCCATACCTCTGGAGCTAATAGACATACTCAAGGGTTGACATCAATCTCTAAGGGTTGAAATCAATATACAATATCACTCTCCAAAGGTTGACATCAATGACAACCAAGAATCCAAACCAACTGTCTCACATAATCCTCCCAAAAACAACCATGTAAATACAATCTTTATGAAGTAATTGTGATGTATCATTTTCTATTATGGATATTGGTTGGTTGATTTCTCTCAAGCATTTAGTGTTTGAATTCTTTCTACATCATTTATTTAAAATAAAAAAAATGTATTATTAGTTGTGTTATGATTTAACTTTATAATCCTCCCCAAAACAATCATGCAAATGCAATCTTTTTGGAGAAATTAAGTGATATATTAGACATGATTAATTCTTACTCAATTCAATATCTAATTCGATGTTGTCTTGTTGTTTGTTTTCTCCAACTTGTAAGACTATCAAAATAAATACAAAAGAGAGCCCTTTTGATTTTTTTAAGTTGTTAGTCATAGTAAGTTGACATTGAGAGAAGCATGTTGGTAGATCGTGCTATAGAAAAATTATTTGGCTATCTTTATAAACATCATCTAGGAAAGTCATCATAAATTTATGTTTTTTCCCCAAAAAAAAAGTTTTAAAAAGGATTATACACATACATTAATTAGTGATGGTTTATTATAGATTATTAATTAAAAATATGATTGTTTATTACGCCGATAGGTGTACACCTATTGGCAATGGGCAGAATTAATGATCTTTTAATCTTATTTAACTTTAAACCCTAATCTGATGGATACGCATTCAAGATGCTGGCATATTCTTAGTCGTCCTCCAAAATCAATGAACCAGATTTATTGCTCATAACTTCCTTGCATTTATAAAGACATCCGTTAACATGTTCACTTTTTTACATTTACCTAATAATACTTAAAAAATTACTATGCACATATGTAATTGACACGTTCAATGATTAATATGTATGCATGCCACGACCTCCACGCATTCCATGACCTGAACCACCACAGATTATGTGAGCATTTGGGAATTAAAGTTTTTTACACAGAGCGACATTCATCCACGCACGGGGAAGGGCGGTTTATAGACAGCCGCATGCATGCACGACTTGAACCGCCACACATTTTCTGAGCGACCCATATGCATTCTCTGAGCCACCCATTCTGTAAACGTTTGCCAATTGAAGTTTTTTATTTAGACTCAGTCACATGCAGCGAAAAGAAGGATTACAGGAAAGAATTACACTAGCGATCTGTGCTCAAACTTTTTGGCCAAAGCAGTCGGTATTACAGTGGGGATCGGTGCTCAAACTTTCTGGCCAAAGCAGTCGGTATGTAAGAATTACAGTTTTTTAAATTTATTGACAGCCGCATGCATGTTAGACACAACCACTTGCACGCTAATGTTTTCCTAATGTATATGTGCAGGTCTCTTCAGTATCTCGGCCCTCATCTCAAAGGTGGAAACATCAGTCTTGCACGAGCATTTGATTATCTAACTCGACGGCTTTTTATGGAACAGGTATGGCTGTCTTATTCCATTTGAATTTCCCGAGCTTCACTTCTTTCATAATCGCCATTTTGAATTACTGTTTACGGTTCTGGGCATTACGATTCTCTCCACGGGCTCCATGGGCTCAAAGACTTGATTCAGATATTGAACATTGAAGCTTCGTTGCCTTGCCTCCCTCCCAGGATGCCCCGAATTATTTCTTATTAATCAAATATAAATTTACATTTTATAAAACATGGTGTTTGGCACAATAGATGGATATGTGTGCGATTTTATTTTAAAAAACCCAACCCTCAGCGTTGTGGCTACATTTCAAGATATTAGATGTTGGCCAAGAAATCTATAGGAAGTTCTCAATCACTTTTATAACTACTCCCTCTCTCTGCAAATGGTTGGTTTTTGGTTAATTTGATTTTCTGACCTTCTCTCTGCAAATGTTTTTTTTTCAATTTGATTTTCTATATTGTTAAGTGTATGCTGAGTGTAGATTCAGAGACTGTGTTTCAAAGCACCAAAATGACTATGGCCAAGAAAATCGAGCCGAGATGAGAATTTAAACATCAAGGAAACATCACAGAGAGGAGCAACATCTCTCACTTGGACGAAGGCAACACACAGGAGAAACATCAATCGTGCAATGCAAATAGGTTAACAGATTTGTCTTTGTCACCTCGCGGAGCAGTGGATAGGAACAATAAACAATTGCGGAACCCTAAACCTATACTTTATAATTGAATAACTATATCTTTGTTTGTTAAATATAGAATAATATCGAATTAACTATAGACTGGATCTATAAAAAAAGAATGGTTAATCTCTTGTATATAAACCACAAATTCAATTATCTGCCCCTTTGAAAATTAAGATTGGTTCATTCATATGGCCACTTGAAATATAGATTCATGGGGTATTTCATTGCAGGTGGAGATCCTTGATTTATTTTGTTCTATCAATAAATCGGTTCAGTCCGCATTGAATTGATCGGAATTGGTTTTAAAATTATAATACATGGATATGTGTTTAGGTACATTATAAATTAATAAGTATAGTTGTTTTTTTTAACTCAAAAATTCTACCTATAGACTATAATCGATTATACAAAAAATGAGTGGTTGATCTCTGGTATATAAACCACGAATGTTATGGTCTGCCTCTCGGACAATCAAGATTGATTCATTCATATGGCCACTTGAATGAT
>SNQJ01S0094446.1:11424-29203 GCA_010110895.2 Picea sitchensis | reverse complement strand
TTTTGGTATAATAGTTTTTGTCCCATGGTATGTGTTAAAACAATTTCATATAAAAACAATTACCAGTCCGTAAAAAACATTTACTAACTAGGTGAAAAATTATTTTATTAAGTAGGTGAAAATTTATTTTACTAAACTAGTAAAAAATAATTTACGTCAATTAAAATTGGGTCAAGAAACACCCCCCCTAAAAAGGAAAACAATTAATATAAAGGACCAATTAGAGAAAATAGAAAAATACCATGATCAAGATTCCAAGGCACTCAAAAAATAAACTCAAGATTAGCTAAATTGAAACTGATTTACAAGAAGAAATTAAAATTAAAAATAAAGATCTAAAAGAAGATTTAACAAGGATAATAGGAAATTTTATCACCACCAATGTATCATGGGAAATAAATAAGTTGAAAACATATTTAACACAAAAAATCGACAAAAGAATAGAAGACGGGATTGAGAGAATGGTGAAGTTCATCAAAGATCGAGAATTTGTTGCCAATATGAATTCTCTAAGCACAACTAACTATCAACCGAGTTCTTCTAGAATAGAAATTACAAAAATTTCACATATCACAATCACTTATTCTTGGCACAGGGGAAGACCTAGGGTTCAACGCTTCAACAACGCACCACAAAAACCCTAACTACTAGCCCTTTTGGCAACACCTGCGAAGCAGATGAAGTCTCACCTGAGGTAGAGGCAGGGGGGGTTGCAGGACTCAAGTGTCTACAACCTAGCTGGGACACATATCTGTCATCATAGTACTTAACATAGCACTTAGAATTTAACATTCATTAGTATTTAACCCTTTATTCACATCGCAGGTAAAACCCTAATTATAGAACAACACAGTATTCAACAAGATCTAATCATATCTGACCATTTAGCACATAGCATCAACAAATCTAGCATTCATCAAAGTTATTAAGAAATAAGCTACTATATCATATGCATCTAACATACATAAATATTCAACACTAACCATAAATCACATCAATGACACAAATCAATCACAACACAGGATATACGTGATTCACCCCCAGTGTGGGGCTACGTCCACCAACTCTTTGCCTTATTTATTATCTTCTTTCAATGCACAGAGCCACAAAACCAACTCCACATAGGACAGGAGATCTGTGCGCACCTCGCCATATGCTCCTTCCCCAAGCTTGGAGAAACACAAAGCCTTATTACAATCACTTGCACTTAGCTCTACAAGTTCTCAACACATAGTATGCACAAAGCATTTACAACTATTTGCACTTAGCTCATTGGATTACAACTTACTCGCAATTGCCCTCTTCTTACATCGCCTAGATACTTATTTATACATTACAAAAGGGGCCTAAACATGGGTAATACCCATGGGTCAACATCCCATACTCATTACATAAACCCTAAACCCAAATATCCCACAAAAGGGGGTGATATCCCACGATCACCGCTTCTCCTGGCGCTTCATTTTCGACCAGACTGTCGAAGTCCAAAAAATGGTCAAACAAGATCAAGCTTCTCCAAAACTTGTTCGAGGGCCAAAAGGCCCTGAACACTCACCTGTGACGTATCCTGAGTCACTTTGATCTGGGAAACTCTTCTTCGAAGGCCTCAATATTGGCTCGAGCTGCTTTGACCTGTTGCTTCGCTAGAGCCTCCTGGTCGACGAACTCCTGAATAACTTTCTTGATCATTGGTCCTTCCAATCATTGTTCCACCGTGGTGACTAGTTGTTCTAGCTATGCACCTTATCCCTCAATATCCTCAAAAAGTGTGTAGGCTTCATCTTGCACTGGCTGTAGCCTCTAGGTCACTTTCATGACTTTACTCTGGATGGCATGGACCTGTTTCTGAATGGAGCATTGCTCCTGGGACCTTTTCATACTCTTGACTGTTGACAGTGGCTTCAACTGTGCTTGTATTGTTAATGCTTCTTTCTTTTCCTCCTAGATATGTGACTCCAATGTCTTTAGTTCTGGGTCCTTTTCAAGGCGCTTGTAGGTCTGCGCACTTCGACTACTTAGTTGCTTGCATTATAAGGCTAATGCCTTGATTCTTTCAACTGCGCTCTGAGAAGTTTCTTCCCTTTGATCTCGCACTTCCTGGGAAGTTCTTGGCATGACTTGCATTTCCAATTCTGCCACTCTTTCTTGAAGCTATTGAATAGCTTCATCAAGCTTCTCCAATTGACTCTCCACTATTTCTTCTTCTATTTGTATGAGGCCTGACATAGAGTGAAGTGATCTGGTGACTACCTCCTTGAATCCCATTTGCTCTGTGAGCAGCTGTTCTTTTTCCTTCTGGATCTGTGCTTTATCCTCTGCAAACTTCGACTGGAGGTCATATTTATCTTGCTGCGCAACCCGATGTTGGTCTAGGGCTTCTTCTTTTGCTTTCTTTAATGCCTTTGTGGCCTATTCCTTTTCCTTCTAGACATGATGAAGGTGAGCCTCGGTAGGCTCATTTCCTACTTCTATGTCCCCTGCTGACAATGGTGCAGTAGACACTACGCAGCTCGAATAAACATCTTGATGTACCCCTTTGAGCTCCAACTCAATCCATACAATTCCATCCATTATGGTGTGGTACCAATGGTCCAATGGCGAACGTTCCAGCAATAACTATGTTTCTAGCCGTTCTAGAGTGTCATTGTAATGATCGGGATGCCTCCAATGGTCATATTGCTTCACCGTGTCGAAGTGTCAGTCAGTGTTGTTCTTCTATTATGGTGAGGTTCAAGTTCTACAAACCTTCCTTCTACGAAGTACTCTCTGGAACCTCTTGCAATTTTTCTATCTTTGCTTTCTTCTTACTGAGATTTCTAGCTTTCTTTCTTGTGATCTGCATCGCTAGATTCCTCTTTCCATTATTGTTCTTATATTTTCTTAGCATAGTAACTTCGCATTGTTGAGGATCTTTCACAAGGTTCGAGGATAATACTTCTTCTCTTATTGTTTCTGGAGTAGGTTCTCTACTCTTCTGCATGAATAGGTTCTTTAAGCCTTCTTGTGTTCTTTAACCTTTGACAGCTAAGTATCTGGCCCTCAGTTGCTTCGACTTGTCCTCTTGTTCTTCTATTAAGCACGTTATTCTCTTAGCCATGAAATCCCTTAATTCTTGTTTTTTTTGTTTTATAGCTTCCTCTTCCTCTCTCCTTCGGGTTTGATCTCTCTCGATCCAACTCCTTCTTAACAATAATGCAAATGGAGTGTTGTTCTCAACAAACTTAATGACCTAGAATTCTTCTTCTGTCGATGTTCCTTGAGCAACCATAGGTACATGGGAAAGTCTTCCACATAGGGTTATAATCTTTCCATTAAACAAAACTATTCGTCCCAATGAAGGAATCATAGTAGGCTTTCCTAAGATTTCCCAAGTACTTTCTGTCATAATGTTCACCTGTGTTTCTGCATCCAATACACAGTCTATGTCAAAGTCTCCTATTCTTGTTTCTATGCACTCTTTTTATTTTAAAATCTATGATAAAATGATGTCTCTATGATCATTCAGTATTTCTTTCATCTACAATAATATAGCCTCTGATTCTTTCTGGTTCTTTAGCATATTCTTAGTCTCTTGACCTTCCTCATGGTTTTCTTGTCTTATGTTCATCTTCTCAACTTTAGCAATCATTCTAGGGCAATCCAAAACTTCATGTCCAGTAGCCTTACAAAAAAGGCTAATAATACCTCTACCACGATATTCCTTAGAAATATGTCTCAGTCTTCTGCAACTATAACAAAGAGTTAATCATCTCTTTCTCTTAAATGATCCTCAATCTTCCATGTACTGCGCACTGGGATCACAGTGATGGACCTGCAAAAAATTCTTTCTAGGATCCTGCATCCGCTTGTTAGTCCAAAAATTATTTCTATGCATAGGGATAACATATCTTTCACTATTTTTATCAGATATATTCATATCACATCTTCTTTCTTCTAGATGTTCCCTAGTTTTTAGACTAGGACGAAATCTATCAAATATACCTAGATCCATTCTTTCGAAACAAAAATTTCCACTTATCTTACCTTTATCAGAGCACAAAGATTTCCACTTATCTTACTTTACCTCTTAGCAACCATTTGTATCTATAGTTGTATATATGGTTGTATCTATGAGAAAAAAATTTCACTTAGATACAACTATTTGTATCTATAGTTCTATCTATGGTTGTATCTAATGGTGAGCTCACTTATCTTACCTTATTTCTAGATAAGTGAGCTCACCATTAGATACAACTATAGATACAACTATAGATACAAATAGTTGTATCTATGAGCAAAACTTTGGGCTCACCATTTGTAAAGCTCACTAGCTACAACCATAGATACAACTATTTGTACATGGGCTCACCATTTGTATATATAGTTGTATCTATGAGAAAAAATTTCCACTTATCTTACCTCTTTTCTTTAGATCAGACTTCTCTTCTTGGCACGAAGCTTCGCAAGTCAAGTAGAGTACTGTGCACTACAACAACAGATCTACGCACAAAGCTTTATCTTTTCCTCAGTTCCCAGCAATCACAGTTTCAAGTCCCGGCAATGGAAACATTTGTTGGAATAGGGGTAGACCCAAGGTTCAACGCTTCAACAAGGCACCAACAAAACCCTACTAACATCCCTTTTGGAAAAACCTGCGAAGCAAATGAAGTCTCACTGGAGTTAGAGGCAGGGGGGTTGTAGGACTCAAGTGTCTACAACCTAGATGGGACACTGATCTGTGATCACAATACTTAATAGAGAACTTAGTAGTTAAAATTTATTATTCTTTAACCCTTTATTCACATAGTAGGTAAAACCCTAATTACATAACAACGCAGTATTCAACAAGATCTAATCATATCTAACCATTTAGCACATAGCATCAAAAGATCTAGCATTCATCCAAGTTATAAGCACTAAGCTACTATATCAGATGCATATAACATACATAAAGATTCAGGACTAAGCATAAATCACATCAACGACACAAAGAAATCACAACACAGGATATACGTGGTTCACCACCAGTGTGGGGATACGTCCACCAACTCTTCGCCTTTTTATTATCTTCTTTCAATGCATAGATCCACAAAACCAACTCCACATAGGACAAGATATATGGGCGCACCTCGCCGGATCCTCCTTCCTTGAGCTTGGTACAACACAAATCCTTCTTACAATCACTTGCACTTAGCTCTGCAAGTTTTCAACACATAGTATGCACAAAGCATTTACAACTATTTGCACTTAGCTCACTGGCTTAAAACTTACTCGCAATTGCCCTCTTCTTAAATCGCCTAGCTACTTATTTATACATTACAAAAGGGGCCTAAACATGAGTAAGACCCATGGTTTGACATCCCATACCTGTTACATAAACTCTAAACCTAAAAATCCCACAAAAGGGGGCGAGATCCCGCGATCTCCACTTCGCTTGGTGCTTCGTCTTCGACCAGCCTGTCGAAGTCCCAAAAATGGTCAAACATGACCAAGGTTCTCCAAAACTTGGTCGAGGGCCAACACTTATCATTCCTTAACCTAAATCGAATTCACTTGGTTTCAATGCAACCAATGAGTGGATATCCAATTAGGTTCAAGCTATACTTATCGAAGTTTGAAGGTGAGGCTAAACATAGTGTGGTCTGAATCAATAAGGAAAATTAATTTTTTTTCATACATAATATCCAATCCAATGACAGAAAGATAAAAATATACCTTGATGTAGTTCGGTATGTGTTATATTCTTTGCATGTGTGTGTGGGTGGGCGTGTCAGATTTGACAATTGCATCTGACGATCCCATCTTCCTTCACTCTTTGTGTCATGTTTGTTGGGTGCTTTCCTGGGATGGTCCTAGGGGGTCCAGGCTTGTCCCCCCTAGTTACACGTAGTGTTCCACTTTGAGAAGCACCCCAGATTTGTTTTTTGGACATTTTTTTTCTATTTTAGTGGATTTTTCTATTTTTAGTAGTTTTCTAAATTAATCCTGAATTATGGGATTAGGGTTTTGGTAGCTATGAAATACCTAAAATATTGTATATATTGTATGGTGAATGTTGAAATTAATACAATTAAGATTTGAAAGGTGTGGCACCAAGGAAGGATGGTTTTCTCCCGGTTAAGGGTTTCCAGCGTAAATCTTTGTGTACTATGTGTATCAGCCATTGATTAATTTTTGTTTTGATTAAGAATTTATATGCATTTATTTACTTCATGGGTTTAAAACTTACATGTGGTATCAGATCTATTTTTTGGCTTCAGGGGGACACCTTTGTTGCTAAGGGTTTGGCTTAGTCTTGATAGATCAAGTTTATCTTCAGTCTGTGATAAACTTGGGTTCAATGGGAGCTTTTTCAATGGTGATTCGAGTGTATAAATAGTAATGGAAATCTCTTCTAGAATCGATATAGAGAAGTTCAACAATAAAAACTTTGAGCTATGGAAGCTCAAGATGGAGAACCTTCTTGTAGAAAAAGAACAATGGATCATTGTGGATCCTGGTACACAACCTACTGGTACACATTCTACTGGCACACAGTCTATTGGTACACAACCTACTAGTACACAAACTACTAGTACACAACCTACTGGTATGTTGAAGGAAGTTTGGGAGAAGTTGGATAGAATAGCAAGGAGTATTATTCAACTCTTACTAGAAGATTCAATGTTGTTGAATGTCTCGAAAGAATCTACAACCCAGGAACTATGGGATAAGTTAGGGAATTTGTATCAATCAAAGTCCCTGGTAAACAAGTTGTTTCTTCAAAAGAAGTTGTATCATATTAGGATGGAAGATGGAGATTCTATGATAGAAAATCTAAATTCCTTTAATACTCTGGTAAGTCAACTTGTCTTTGTTAATATTGCGATTGCAAAAGAAGATAAGTGTATTACTTTGTTATTTTCTTTTCCAGACTCTTGGGATAATCTAGTTGTAGCAATTGGTAGTAAAACTCAATCTACATTGAATTACGAGGATGTAGTTTCATCCTTGTTATCTAAAAATATGAGGAGGAAAAGCATGGATAGTCAGAGCACATATGCTTTATTTGTAAGAGTCCATACCCAAGACAGGAATCTTGGTAAGTCTTCGCGGGGGGGGAGATCTAAATATACAGGTATATCTAAGTCTCCAGTAAAATATTTGAGGAAATGTTGAAAGTGTGGTAAAACAGGGCATTATAAGAAAGATTTCAAGTCTAAGAAGGTTGATAAACCAAAGGGATGTAACAATACCTCTTCCACAGAGGCAAAAACCTCCACTGAAGAAGGAGGTGATGTTTACCTGGAATCTATAGATACACATTCAGACCATGGTGTATGGTTGATCGAATCAAGTGCATCATATCATATGACTCCTCACAAGGAGTGGTTTTGTGAATATGAAAAGTATGATGGTGGTGATGTATTCCTAGGAGATGAATCGATGACCAAAATAATGGGACATGTAAGGGTTAAGTTGTTGTTAAAATATGGAAGTATTAGAACTCTCCCTATGGTTATGAACATTCCAAAACTATCCAGGAGCCTAATATCTATAAGCAAGTTGGATGATGCAGGAGTGGATACTGTATTGGGAAATGGCACTTGCAAGATGGTACGAGGAGAAATGGTGTTGATGAGGGGAGTTTGATGTGCAACCCTGTACAAGTTGTTGGGAAGCACTTATACTAATGGGTGTAAAAATTATGTTGTCCCTGAGAAGATAAATAAATAAGACAAGACCAATATTTTCCCTGGAAAGAAGACCATGCTTTGGCATAAAAGACTCGGGCATATTGGAGAAAAGGGCCTTCGAACACTACATGATAAAGGTATCGTTGAAGGTATGTCTAATTGCACTCTGGATTTTGATTTCTGTGAACATTTCATATATGGTAAACATAATCGAGTAATATTCCCATCTGGTGCTACAAGAGCAAAGGGGATCTTAGAGTTGATACACAGTGATGTGTTTGGACCTGTTCTTGTTCCATGTCTCAGGATTCATTCATATATGATTTTTCAAGGAACACATGGATTTATTTTCTTAGAAAGAAATATGAGGTATTTGATAAATTTAAAGAGTTTAAGGATTTAGTAGAAAATCAGATAAAGAAGAAAATAAAGGTGTTGAGGACAGATAATAGTGGAGAATTCTGTGGAAATAAATTTGAAGAATTATGTAAGAAGTGTGTTATAGTAAGGAAAAATACTACTCCATACACACCTCGACAAAATGGAGCTCTAGAAAATATGAACATCACACTGATGGAAAAAAAAAAGAGCATGCTTAGTGGTGCCAAGTTAGGACAAGAATTTTGGGCAGAGGCAGTGGGTACACCATGTTACCTGGTCAATCGATCACCCTCATCAACATTGGATGATAAAACTCCACAGGATGCATGGACTAGTAAGAAAACCTCTCTTGAACATCTCATAGTGTTTGGTTGTGTTTCTTATGTACATGTTCCAAAGGAAAATAGGAGTAAGATGGATAATAAAGATGAAAAGTGTATCTTTATGGGTTATAAAGATGGTCTGAAAGGTTATAATCCTTGGAACCCATAAAATAAGAATTATGTTTACAATCAGGATGTTGTTTTTAGAGAGGTGAAATATGTTTCCAAATAGGAATTCCTACCAAGGCAAGAAGAACCTAAGAAAATAGAGTTTGAGTTGGATGATGAAAAATATGAATCAACTGAAGAAGATGAAGCAGAAGAAGAAGAACCCTATACCCAGTATTGAGGATATCAGTGGGGGAAAGAAGGAAACCAGAAAGGTATAGTCCACTTGATTTTTGTTCTAATTTTTCTTTATCTATTATTGATGATGATCCCAAAACTGTCAGGGAAGCAGTGAATTTAGAGGATAGTAAACTCTTAAAGAAGGACATAGTTGAAGAAGTGGATGCCTTAGATAAGAATGAGACATGGGATCTAGTTAAGTTTCTAGCTGGAAGAAAATATTTTGGTAGAAAATGGTTGTTTATGAAGATGTTTAATGCAGAAGGAAAAGTGTAGAAATACAAATCTCGATTAGTAGCAAAAGGTTATTCCCAGGTAGATGGAATTAACTTTGGTGAGATTTTTTCTCCTGTTTCCAAGTTAACTTCTATTCAATTTCTTTTATCTATTGATGCTTATTTTGATCTTGAAGTGGAACGGATGGATGTGAAGAAAAAAATCCTACACAAGGATCTGGAAGAATAAATCTACATGAAGTAGCAGAAGGATTTGTAGTGATGGGAAAGAAAGAGTTGGTATGTAAGCTAGAGAAGTCACTATATGGTCTGAAGAATCACCTAGGATGTGGTACCAAAAGTTTGACCCGTGTATCCTTGGATTGGGATTTGTGAGAAGAAGGGATGATCCCTATGTATATTCCAAGAAGGTTGGTAATCACTTCATTTATGTAGTGTTGTATGTTGATGACATGTTGCTAGTAGGAAATAACATGGATGTTATCAGGAGGTGAAATCACAACTATCCTCCAAATTTGACATGAAGGATCTCAGTGTTGCTAACTTCATTCTGGGAATGGAGATTAAAAGCGATCATGAAAAAATGAAACTCTGGTTGAATTAGAGAAAATATGTTGAGATGATATTGCAGAGGTTTAATATGCATGGAAGTAAACCGGTCAAGGTTCCTATTCCTATAGGTGTAAATTTATCTACAGATCAGTTTCCTAAGTCACATGAAGAAGAAGAGGATGTGTCCCATGTTCTGTATGCCAATGTAGTTGGAAGTTTGATGTATGCAATGTTTTATACTAGAACGGACATTGCACATGCAGTGGGAGTTTTGAGAAGGTATATGTCAAAACTAGAGAAGGAGCATTGGAAAAAAATGAAGAGGGTCTTCAGGTATTTGCATGGCACTACCGGTTATGGATTGTGCTACCAAGGAAGACCTAGATTGGATAGAGTGTTGGACATACATGGGTTTGTTGATGCAGACTAGGATGGAGATCTGGATCACAAAAGATCTACAAGTGGGTATGTGTTTAACCTATTTGGAGGAGAAATCAGTTAGATGAGAAAAAGACGGGTTGTAGTGGCACTCTCAACTACATAAGCATAATACATGGAAGCCACTCATGCAAGAAAGGAAGCAGTGTGGTTACAGAGAGTGTGTTCAAGTATTGGGTTGGTACAACAAGTAACGAGATTATATTGTGACAGTCAGAGTGAAATATTCCTGGAAAAGAACCCTTCTTATCATTCGAAGACAAATCATATTGATGTTCAGTATCACTTTGTGAGAGACATGGTTGAAGAAAATAAGGTGTTGCTGGAAAAGATTGACACTTTGAAGAATGTTGCATATTCATTAACAAAGTATGTGAGCACATAGAAGTTCTCTTGGTGTAGAGGAACAATGGGCATTTCTTCCTTGGATTGTTGAATATGTAATCCTATGAACCCCTGTATGCAAAGAAAAAAACAAGTGGGAGAATGTTGGGTATGTGTTATATTATTTGCATGTGTGTGTGTGGGTGCATCAGATTCGACAACTGTGTCTGACGATCCCAACTTACTTCTCTCTTTGTGTCTTGTGCACTAAGATATTTCTTGGGGGTCCTGGGGGGGTAGGTTTGGCTCCCCCTAGTTACACGCAGTGTTTGGGGAAACACCCCGATTTTGTTTTTGGGCGGTTTTTGCTATTCTAGCGGATTTTGCTATTTTTAGCATTTTTCTAAATTAATCCCGGATTAATGGATTAGGGTTTTGGTAGCTACAAAATACCTAAAATATTGTATATATTGTATGGTGAATGGTGAAATTAATACAATGAAGAGTTGAAAGGTGCGACACCAAGGAATGTTGGTTTTCTCTTGGTTAAGGGTTTCCAGCGTAAATATTTGTGTACTATGTGTATGAGCCATTGATTAATTTATGTTTTGCTTAAGAATCTATATGCATTTCTTGACTTCACAGGTTTAAAGCTTACAAATGCAACTTGAGGGCCATGCATATAATTCCTATATGTGGTATAAAATTATCACTAAGCTGTGCTTCTATAGATGGAACACATTAAAAATGACTTCTTTAAAATATTTCAAGATGTGACCGAGAAAGATTTTTTTGCAAAATTCACTACATTACAATAAAAGGGTGATGTGGAGGAGTACACTTGTGAGTGGGAATATTTAACATAGGTACTGGTTTTGAAAAATGATCAATGAATCCTGACATATGTGCATGGGATAAAACCATACATTAAGATGAATTAGAGTTACACAATATATCAACCTTGGATAAGGCCAAGCATAAGGAAAACATTATTGAAGACAATTTTAAAAAGTATATGATATGAAATACCATCTTAAACATAGACCCAAAAATCGAGTACCATCCACCACATTTGAGGGAGGGAGAAAACTCAGTTTGGAGGCCCAAAGAAAAAAGGAAGGAAAATGTAGATTATGTGGATACAAATGGGAACTGGGACATAAGTGCCAAACCCAAAAATCATATAGGTATGAGGCTAATAATGACTCTGACTCCTCCAGTAACATATCTAAGGATGAAGAAAAAAGGAAAATAAACAAGTGTCATAGATGC
Source organism: Picea sitchensis (assembly GCA_010110895.2). Taxonomy (NCBI): domain Eukaryota; kingdom Viridiplantae; phylum Streptophyta; class Pinopsida; order Pinales; family Pinaceae; genus Picea; species Picea sitchensis. The sequence continues at coordinate 17,674 of SNQJ01S0094446.1, read as the reverse complement.
GGTGAAAGTTGGTCTCTGGGCAATAGATGTGCACCCAAACACATATATCACTTCAAAATTATAAATGGGACGAAAGTGAAGGTTTCCATTGAAGAATACTTGTTGTACACTAATGCAGAGGAAAAATCACCAAAGGTTTCATGTGCCTCAATCACGTGCATAAAACAAACTAATAAGGAATATAAGTCAGAGGTTTTAGTTCAAGAAGAAAAATCACATAGAGAAAATTATACTCCATCTCATATGATAAGAAAGGTTTCTACCCACAACAACCTTAATGGGAAATCAATGAGTTATTTTGAATAAATTACCAAAAAATTGAAACCAAATACCCTTAAGCTCAAACTAAGCCTTAAGGGAAAATAGATCACAATATTATTAGAATCGACAAGCACCCACAATTTCGTGGACATTAATATCGCAAAACAATTAAATATATTTGTATACCCTGTCAAGGATATCACTGTTGCAAATGTTTATGGTCAACCAATCGAAGGATTTGGACAATTCCATAAATTTTCGACACATACAAAAAATTTGGAACTACAAATCAAATATTACGCTCTACCCCTTTTTGGAATGGACATGGTGTTGGGAGTCGAATGGTTGATGTAACTCAAAACCTACGCCACAAATCTTCCACAAAGATTCATGGAATTCAAATGGAAGGGAAATAATTACAAATTATATGGTTTAGGAAACCAAAATATTCCACGAAAATAACTTACAAATCCCATGCTTCTATTGCCAACCGGTCTACCAAATAATCACAAACAAATATAGAATCAAAGTGGAAGTTTGTAGGGAAAGACAGACTCATCTAAAGATTTATTTGAGGAAAAATCAAAATTAAAGAGGGAGGAAATTTTATAAACATAAATCCTAAAGTATAATAAATAATATTAAGTTAGAAAATAAGAATAAGAATAAATAATTTAATAATAACTAAAAGTCATGATTGTTTGTAAAAGGGTGTTTCAACTATATTTATAACCAAGCCCCCTTAATGTAAAACAAATATTATATTAATAAGTGTGTGCTTCATATACCTCTGTATCTAGAGCTATGAATGGAAAGGTTGTACATATACAGGAAAAGTGAGAAAAAAAGACCCCCACTTCTACAAGAAGATCCCAACAAACTAGATCTACAAACCAGATGGTAAGAAAAAATCGAAAAATGCAAAATGGAGAAAGATTAGTCATATATTGCAACAAAACCCTCGTTTCCTCTGTTGATAAAAGGAACTAGTAGTAGAGGACACATGATGTAGAGAGAGAGAGAGAGAGAGAGAGAGAGAGAGAGAACACAATGTAAATTTATTTCATACAATGCATTTTTAAGCCAAGTCGATGTTGTATAGACTTGGTCATACGCACAAAAAGGAAAATCACTACTAAAACCTTCGGATCTAAGTGAAGTCGATAAAAAAAAGCTTCAGATCTAAGTTAAGTTGTTGTTAAAAATGAGGATCTGGGTTAAATTACTAATAAAATCCTTGGATCTTCTCTACAACAAGAAAATTGCCCCCCAATAATTAAATCTACCCTCTGATAAGAAATTTGGCCATCCTAGGAGACAAACCATCCCTTTCAGCAAAAAAATCACCCTTATCAAGTAAGAACATGTACATATGATACATATTGAAGAACAAATGAACCTCTTATAAGAAAATCAGTGGTCATATAACTAAGAAATGAGCCCCCACCGAGAAATTGACTCTTAAACAACATAATGACCTCTCAAACAATTAGATCTGTGAAAAATGAAGAAAAAATCAGCCTGCAGAGAGAAAAAATGAGGTCATACGACTAGAATTATGATCTGTATGATTATGGAGAGGCGAGTAGGGAGGCTAGTTAGTTAAGAGATAGAAAACTAAAGGCTCAAAAAAAAAAATCACCCAAAAATTCCTATCAGATCAAAAGTTATTAGATTCAAAAGAAAACGTAGGTTGCAGGTGTTGAGAGAACATCACTTGTATGCCAAATACAAAAAATGTGATTTCTTACAAAAACAAATCCAATATTTGGGTCATGTAATCTCATAATATGGAGTGGAAATAGACCAAGAGAAGATTTATTCCACCATGGATTGGTCAGCCCCTAGAAATGTGTCTAGGGTGAGGTCATTTATGGGATTAGTCAGATATTATAGGAGGTTTATTAAGGGGTTTTACAAATCGGCCACCCAATGACTTACTTGCAAAGAAAGAGAGTGAAGTTTTAAACAATGCCCCTATCTTAAAAATTGCATATCCTGAGAAATATTTCCTAGTTTGTATAGATTCTTGTAAATAAGGACTTGGTGGAGTCCTCATGCAAGAAGGACAGGTGGTCTACTATGAATCAATAAAGTTGAAATAACATGAGTGGTGTTATGTTACTCATGAATTACAATTGGCAACCATTGTGGATGCCCTTGTTGATGTTTAGATTGGTTAAGATCCAAACAACAACCTGATGAGGATATGAATCCCCCTTTGTTTTTATAGAGTTGGTTCTCCTATTTGGATGAAAGATACATCTTGATACTTGGAATATTAAAATGGGGATACTTAAAGGAAACCCTAATATTTAATGCTCAACAAATACAAAATATTACTAATTTAAAAATAATATATTCACAAAGAGAATTACTGAAAAAATGACTAGGAATATTTTAAACACTATAATACAATATACACAAAATATTGTATAGAAATAAAATTAGTATATGAAAAATAATACAATTCTCACATCCATCAAAGTATAAAAATTTTGATCACATTCATAAGAAGGAAATACACAAGTCCACAATTTAGAGAATTTTAAAAGAGTATTTCATTCAAAATAAGAGAAAATATGATATGTGCACTTCAAACATCCCATACTCAATAAATTACAGTTCAACAAGTAATTGAAATTACACCCCAAAGTAGTTCTCTTCGGAGTTCAAAAATAATACTCTTAAAAGTTTGTTTTACAATAAATAAAATAGCGTTCATCTAAATGGATTGGGATGGGGCTCCCATGGACCATAAAAACAAAGTGGAACATTGTTGAACTTGAAAAGAAGAAAGAAGGAGAAAGAATAAGATGATCATAAATTGGTTAAGTTTTCTCAATAAGGACAAGATACAACTAGATGAATCTTGAACAAAAAGAGAAAAAGAATAGGGAAATGATGAAAGATGTCATCAATTTACTCACTGTGATGGATTTATCTCTCGCTCTATCCGTTGGTTGATGTTCCTTTTGTAAACAGTTCAAGAAATTAGAAATAGGTTGTGTTTTCTCAATAAAGACAAGACACAATTGTATGATTTCTGAACGAGAAGAGAAACATAATAGGGAAATTATTAAATATGTGATAAGTTTACTCACTATGATGGTTTTCTCTCCCTCTATATATGTTGTCCTATGTTCCTTTTGTATTCTCCTTTTCTAGGATTCTTTAACCGTTTGTGACTCCCATTTCTTGATCTATTTATGTTATTTTTATTAAAGCTTTCTTTAACCAATTTTCAATATAATCCCTCATTGGTGTGATAGTTACCTCTTGCCTTACTCTTATATCAAATAATGAATCCTCTATTTCTCGGTAGTCAATTGAAATTTGATGCAATGTGTCTTCTATGTCTTCATTCTTGTTTACATAATTGACTAACCAACTTTCTACTTCAAACTCTGAATACTTTGTTAAACTCCTGAATCTTTCAATCGATGCATATTTCAAAATATAATTTCTTTTCAAAATGCTCCTTAGTCATAAATATAGAATTTAAAATTATCTTTGGGTCATCAACTTCTCCAATTGTTTAATCTAGATTCAACTCAACTATTTTAGATACAATTCTCCCTGTTTTACACTTAAATTATCAAGATCGACCAATATTTATTTTAAACAATTAATTATTTTAGTGCAACATGCCCTTAGTTGTTTAATGCAGACAGGGGAGGGTAAGTATTCTTCTTTTATTTATAACTCACTCATATTTGAGACTTTCATAAAAAAGGTAGTAACAACTACTTTATAAAATTCCTCATACTTTTCTAGGTTGGTCTGTAGATATTGTCTCAGGTTTGTCATCCTTGATCCTAAAGAAATGAAATTATTTTCCAGTTCCCAAGTATTGAGGACTAGAGACATTCTTTTGTTATTATTTTATCCAACATATATTTTGACTACAACATGTAAGATTGACGTGCCTCTCAATATTCAACTGGATTCTGGTGTTCAGTCAAAGCTCTTCCAAGGATACATTGTACCAGTTTGGATGGAAAATATGGGTGGAGGAATCATATCACTCTCTAGTTGTTTAATTCTATCTTTCAAGGTTGAATTTTCATTCTCGATTTCATCAAAAAACACTTTAAGGGATTCCCCTGTAATTTCATGGATCCATACAATTTTAGAAGATGGGACCCCATTGAGATCAAATTCTGAACTAGATTTTCCTTGAACATTTTTTTTGAATGAACTTTTTCAAAGACCAATTTCTTTGTAGTCTTGTAAAATAGATCACTATGGAAAGTCAAGGACTCTTTTTCAAAGAATATTGGTTCCTACATTTCCAATTCTACTACAACTTGTCTTATTTCTTTCACTCTTTGTTCTTCGTTAGGGAATTATATGTCAATATTTTCATCTAGGTCCATGTCTTCAAGAGAGATTTCATCTTCAAGTTTGACCTCATTTGTTCCTTCCTTATTTACCTGTATTTTTCTTTTACTGGTTACTGGAATCTTATGGGGTCTTTCAAGACTTCCCTTGGGAGGGTTATCGTCACCTCCATCATCAGAGTTGTCCATTGAAGATGTATTTTGTTTCTGTGTTTCTGACTGAGAAATTGGTTTTGGTTGGTTGTTTTTATGAGATACATTAGGAGAAAGAGTACTCCATGTATTAACAACTCTTCCCCATTGTTTATACTAATTAGTAGTGATAATAATAGTCTCAATTTCCTCTTGTTTATTTTCAACAAACATTGATAGAGGGTCCTTGATGTCACCTTCTTCTTATTAGAATAGAAATGAATTAGAAAGTGAAACACTAAAGAAGACAAATTTCATCTGATCCATAAAATGTTGGATTACTAAGAGGGGAGGTGAACTAGTAATAGATAAATTTAATCTTGTTTCACCATAAAATGCAATTGTTATATCAATGTAGCATTATTATCCAATAGTTACAGAGTAAATAAACAAAGAACAAATGAGAAATCACACACATACACAGTACACCAGTGTTTTACGTGGAAACCAAAAGCGGGAAAAAACCATAGAAAGATTTTTCTTATTTGTATTTAAGAATTACATTCATTGGAAGCATCGACTTCCTTTGTTTTCCAGCTGCAACTGGAAGGTGGCTCTAACCCCCTAGTTTCTCAATATACAACCTAATGGAAGCTCCAACCCCCTAGTTTCTCAATAGACAACCTGATGGAAGTTCCAACTCCACAATTCTCTAGCTACAACCAGAAGGAGGCTACAACCCCCTATGTTCTCTAGATAAAACCGGAAGGTGGCTACAACCACCTTTCCTTGCCCCGTCCAACTGCCCTGATGTAGAAGTAGAATGATGGAACCACTATCACACTATCACTAGGAAATATACTACTATAAACCTGTACTAATCATCCTGCACCAAAAAACCTATACCAATAACATGAACCATGCATCAACCTGTACCTCAACCTGTAATCAACCTGTACCATAAACAAGTGCATCAACCATGCACCAACCTGTACCAAAAAACCTGTAATCAACCTATACCATAAACAAGTGCATCAACCATGCACCAACCTCTATCTCAATTTGTAATCAACCTGTACCATAAAAAAGTGCATCAACCATGCACCAAATTGTACCAAACAACTTGTAATCAACATGTACCATAAACAAGTGCATCAACTATGCACCAACCTATACCTCAACCTGTACCATGAACAAGTGCATCAACCATGCACCAAACCTGTACAAATAACATGTCACAACAACCTGTCCAAACAACCTATCACAACAAACTATCTTATCAATATTATAAGCCAAATGATATCTACTCACCAAGACAACTCTTAAAGATGTGAATCAACCAAGCATAACAAAACAACTCATAATCATCACCAAGGTCAATATATGCTTCTAATGATATGCCAATACAAGTACACTACATCATCCATAAACCATGTTTCAACAATACTACTAACAAGTGCCTCCAACCATGTACCAAGTATGTACCAATCATGTATCAACTACTCATCAACTAT
>SNQJ01S0094445.1:28552-47968 GCA_010110895.2 Picea sitchensis | reverse complement strand
CCCCATTCACTGCCTTCCTCCTTTCATTAAGACTCACCCACCTTATCCATCCATTCCATGCCAACCACCTTATCCCTCCATTCAATGGTTCCATCATTCGATATGTTAAGTTTTCATTTAATAAATTAAAATTTATTAAACTTAAATTCATTACCCAAATATTTGATGAGTTAATTAATTAATTAATTAATCAATTAATTAATATACATTAAACAATTAATAATTCAGGACATGTATTTAATTAATTAATTAAACTTAATATACTTTAAACAATTATTTAACTATGACAATTTATCTAGGGTTGTTACACACCTGTACTTCCAATGGCTATAAATCTCAATTACAATAAATATAAAGCCATGAATGCAATTCTATGTGGTCCGGTAGAATCCGTGTTTATCAAATTCATGCATTGTCATTCAACAAAAGAGGCGTGGGACAAATTACCAAAAATATATGAAGGGGATGACAAGGTCAAGAAATAAAAGTTACAAACCCATAGAGGACATTTTGAGAGCCTTAAGATGAATGAAGATGAAATTATTGCAACATATTTTCTCCGTGTGGATGAGATTGTCAACACTATCAAAGGATTGGGTGAAGAAATTGAAGAAACCATCACTCTGCAAAAAGTGCTTAGTTCACTTCCCTCAATATTTAATACCAAGATATCTTCCATTGAATAATTAAAGGACCTAGATAAGTTGACAATGGATGTGTAACATAGAATCCTCATTGCATATGAAATGAGGGTAAAACGGGACAAGCTAACAAAACTATCAAGGAAGAAAGCATCCTTTAAGGAATCAAAGAAGACAAAGATAGAAGGATACAAGAAGAGTTGCAGTTCATACAATGAATTAGATGAGGAAGAAGCCAACTTTTTCAGGAAGCTCAAAAGAGGATTGAGAAAATACAAAGGTAAGCTTCCCTTTATATGTTTTAATTGTGGAAAAGTAGGACATTTTGCTGCTAAATTCCCTTATGAGAATAAAACTAATTTAAGAAGATTTCAGCCTTAAAGGATATAGGAATGGCAAGACTGAAAAGAAAAGAAAGTTCTTTAGACAAAATAAAAATCTATATACCAATGAGGACAACATCTCTTCAGATGAAATTGGCAATGAAATAGATGAAATTATCTTTATGGGTCTAGAAACACAAATAGATGTCTTAGAAAATGGAGACACATTCAATAGAAGAAGACAATCATGAAGATGATGCAAAAGCAGAACTTGAAGCATAACTCATTAGTGATTTAGAAGAAATAGACAAACTCAAAGAAAAGAATAGAAATCATAAAAATGAATTGCAAAAATACAAATAAGGAGGAACATGATATTGAAGAAATAGAGAAGACAATAATTGTCCTAAAGGTTTAAGTAGAAGAGGTAAAGAGAGTTGAATAAGTCTTAAAAGCCCAACGGAAAGAAAAAAAAAAAAGATATATGCTACAGTCTAGAATTTGAAATAGTTTATTTGAGAAAGGAGTCAGAAAGATCACCTACCAACATAAAGTTTGAGAAGATCTCTAAAACCTTGAATCAAATCATAAATCATTAAATATCACCATTTGACAAGACTGGTCTTGGTTATAGTAAAATGAAGAAAGTTGTTGATGAATAAGCTTCAAGGTCTTCAAAGTAGTCAAGTAAAGAAATAACCACGAATTATGTTGATACACTCAAAACCTCTATCAAGGTTGAAGATAACAGGAAGGAAGAAAAGTATATTCCACATAAGACAAATCTTCCTCACAAGGAAGGAATTAGGAAGACTATCACATCAAGATGGAATCATACAATCAAGTACCAAAATCCTTTCTTTGGATATTGTCATTCTTGCAATGGCATTGGTCATAAAGAAATAGAAAAAATATAAGAGGCAATTTTACTAGGAACAACAATAGATATACCCATGGATTCTCAAGGAGAAATTAAAACTTATTTTTCCCCTTGCGGAACTATAACATCATATGTTTTAACTTCAATAATTTTGGGAATATAACAAAATTCCGCAGAAGTGATTTTAGAAAAGCTCAGAAAGAGGAAACCCTGATAATCATGGAAATAAATTGGGAACAAAAGAAAGAAAAATCCATGTTTGTTCAAGTTGCAATTCTTACACAAAAGAATAAGGATGAGTGGGTCATTGACAACGGGTGCTCTAGTCAATGATATAAGATGGAACAAAGTTTATTACCTTGAACAAGAATGAAGGCAGTGTCACCTTTGGAGACAACGACAGTTCAAAGATATTTGGAAACGGTACTCTCAGTCTTTATAATGGAAAATATAAGGTTGAATAGGTCCTCTGTGTTGAAAACTTGAAACATAGTCTTCTCAGTGTAAGCTAGATGTGTGATCAAGGACACAATCTTACTTTTAACTCCTGAGAATGTGAGATCAAAAAATAAAATTAAGGAAAGTTGGTTGCAAAAGCAATCAAAACCCCAAACAATGTATATATTCTTGATGAAATTAATGGAGAAAAATATTTTATGGGGAAGATAGATGAATGTTGGTTGTGGGATAAAATAATGGTCCATATGAACTTCAAAAACTTAGTAAAAATTAGTATCAAGAAAGTAGTAAGAGATATGCCAAAAATTACAAAACCCTCAAGCATTATCTGTAAGCAGTGTCATCATGGAAACAAATCAAGGGAGAGCTTCAAAACAAAGGAATGTTCAAAATCCAAGCCGTTGGAACTTGTACATATAGATATCTATGGACCAACAAGAACTAAGAGTCTGCAAGGAGAAATCTACTTCATGTTGCTCATTGATGACTATACAAGAATGACTTGGGTTACATTTCTCAAAAATAAACATGAGTCATTTGACATATTTAAAGCATTCAAATCTTTAGTTGAGAATGAGACAAATATGAAAATCTAATGCTTAATGTTAGATAATGGAGGTGAATTCACATCCAATGATTTTGAAAAACCCTATGAAACACATGGAATAAAAAGACAAAAGAATAAGGATGAGTGGGTCATTGACAATAGGTGTGCTAGTCAATAACAAAAGATGGAACACAGTTTATTACCTTGAACAAGAATGAAGGCAGTGTCACCTTTGGAGACAATGACAGTTCAAAGATATTTGGAAATGGTAGTCTCGGTCTTTATAATGGAAAAGCTAAGGTTGAATAGGTCCTCTGTGTTGAAAACTTGAAACATAGTCTTCTCAGTGTAAGCTAGATGTGTGATCAAGGACACAATCTTACTTTTAACTCCTGAGAATGTGAGATCAAAAAATAAAATTAAGGAAAGTTGGTTGCAAAAGCAATAAACACCCCAAACAATGTATATATTCTTGATGAAATTAATGGAGAAAAATATTTTATGGGGAAAATAGATGAATGTTGGTTGTGGGATAAAATAATGGTCCATATGAACTTCGAAAACTTAGTAAAAATTAGTATCAAGCAAGCAGTAAGAGATATACCAAAAATTACAAAACCCTCAAGCATTATCTGTAAGCAGTGTCATCATGGAAACAAATCAAGGGTGAGCTTCAAAACAAAGGAATGTGCAAAATCCAAGCCGTTGGAACTTGTACATATATATATCTATGGACCAACAAGAACTAAGAGTGTGCAAGGAGAAAGCTACTTCATGTTGCTCATTGATGACTATACAAGAATGAATTGGGTTACATTTTTCAAAAATAAACATGAGTCATTTGACATATTTAAAGCATTCAAAGCTTTAGTTGTGAATGAGACATATATGAAAATCTAATGCTTAAGGTTAGATAATGGAGGTGAATTCACATTCAATGATTTTGAAAAATTCTATGAAAAACATGGAATAAAAAGACAATATGAAGTTGCAGGAACTCCTCGACAAAATGGAACAGTTGAAAGGAAAAATAGATATGTACAAGAAATTTCTAGAACGATGTTAAATGAGGTGGGATTATCAGAATTTTTTTGGAGAGAAGCAATTTATATTGTTGTGTACATTTTAAACATAGGATAAATCAGAGTCAAAAGTGAAAAGACACCCTATGAACTATGGAAAGGTCGACCAACATTTATCAAACACTTCATAATCTTTGGAAGCAAGTATTACATCAAGTAGTTGAATAAGGATGGTGACAATCATCAATATCTTACCTAGAATGACCATAACAACAAAGATGAGCGTGCGCCTATGAAGAGAAAATCGAACCAAACTAAACAAAAGAAGAAAACAAAATTCTACGTGCTGAGAAGATCTTGTGAGGAAATGAAGTTATGGATGAAGAAATGACAATTTCAAAGAATCAACCCTAGAGAACTCAGGCTGTGTAGGTATGGTGAAATTGTAAGTTGAACGAAGAAAACTCCGTTGTGAGAAGACTAGAGAAGAGGAGTATGTTGATGTTTGTGGCAACATCGAACAAGTACTTTTGCATTGGCATGTGTCTAGCATGTGGAAGTTGTCAAAGAATATTCTAGTATTGAGTTTACTTTAGTTAACAGGAATAGTGAATTGAGTTATTTAAGGAACATGCATATCATACAACATGTAATCTAAATCTTAAGTGGGTGTGAGAAGTAATCTCAACCATAGATCACTTTGGATATTAGAAATAGATTGGAACTCATGATTATAAAAGAAAGGCTATGAGATGGAGGAAGACACTTTTGTTGAGCGAGTCAACAAACCAGGACTCTTGACGAGAGTTCGAGGTTGGGAGACTCTTGGTGAGATGCCAAGAGAAAGGGACCTTGGTGAGAGACCAAGGTGAGGATATTTGGTGAGATGTCAATATCGAGAGACTCTTGGTGAAATTCCAAGAGCAAGGGACCTTTGGTGAGATGCCAAGGTTGAGTATTTTTGGTGACATTCCATGATCATGATCTTTAGTGAGATGCCCATATTGGAGATAGCAAAGAAGGAATGTTTCTAGTGTGATGAGTATAAGAGAAAAGAAGGAATTTTTATTACACTAGAGTGAGGAGATGTATAGGTTGGGTGAAGAGATTTCATCCAAGTATTGATGCAGAGAGGGTTGGATCACGTAGGACTATGATTCAATATCTTGGATAGGTCAAGAAGTACTTCCATCTACAGATCATATGGGTCAAGGAGGAGAGATAGGAAAAGAAGACACAAGTGGGTTTCAAAGGACATAGACCAAATGAAAGTAGAGCATCATATAGAATTGGTTGTATGGGCTTTCCGTACACATCTGTAGGTCATAGTGGAGATAGTTGTGGATATCCACAGGTCACAAAAGGGAAACTTGTGAATGTCCTTGGGTCACAGAAGGACAAGTCATGGATGACTTGGGAAACATGTTGGTACAAGGTCATACAATATCACAAGAGGTTCCAAGTTTGCTTGCAGTGTATAATTCTCTCAATGGGCCATTTTCCATGTTATGGGAACCTTGATTTGACCTTAATAAAAGAATCATTGGACTGGTTTTCCCTCTGGGGTTTTTGCAGCGGTTTATACTAGAAAATATTGGTGTTTATATGTGCTTGATTTGGTTTCCTTGTTTACTTTTCCGCTTCATGTTTAGTTGATTACTCAATTATTCTTTTAGTAGATAGAGTGGTTTTATTTTGAGCTAACTACCGAGTTTTGAGTAGAGTGGTAAAATATCAACATGGTATTAGTGCATACCAAGGGTAGAATCAACTTAGGAATTATTTTCAACATGGTATCAGAGAAAGGTTGCTCTGGGAGGAAACCAAGTGCACCTTGTATCGACAAATATATGAGATCTGAGTGACCCCAGTAGAGATCAAATTCAGATCTAGGGTTGCAACAACACATCTATGGGATCAGGAGTGTCGAGGTGGGTGCTTGAAAGACTTAGCACAAATCCACATTTTTTTGTAGTAGATCAATCATATTTGTAGGAGATTTTAGCAGATCTATAAACAAACAGGAAGAAATCGAAGGACTGATTTCTGGGAAACATTATAGTCAAGGCTTTGAAGGAGAGAGAGAGCACATGGGAGAAAAGAGCTAATTTTTCTCATGTGCTTGAGAAGAGGTTGGAGAGGATTTACTCTCCAGTGGGATGCCTGGAGAACACAATAAAACTTAGGAAAGCATGTTCTTCACATACCAATAATGCTTCCTAATTGCTGATAAAATTATTCAGAAATTTATGAATGTAATTTTCCTTGATTTTCATGCCAATCTTACTCAAAAAAATCATACAATCCTCTTTATCGATTTCTATGCCAATTATCAGTTGTGTGGTCTACCCATAATCCATACAGTACAACCTCTGTACTCTGGTTTACTTTACCTCCTAGATTTGTAGGCCAAAAAGAACCTTGGAATGCGTGCTCTAGTCTACAAATTTACTCCTTCTCCTCGACTTGACTCTCTCTCTCTCTTTCTCTCCAAGTCTAATGAAGAATGCCAAAAAAATGGGGCTCCTTTTTCCCTATTTTGACCTCATCAAGGAAGGTGAAGATTCATCTAATCTAACGGTGGAGATTAGATTATATCAACGGTGGTGATTAAGGGACCCTTTAGTCACCCACTTCACTTACTTTTCATAAAGTCACTTTTAATTTCACATCACATGAAATTAATGCACTAAGGACCATATTGGAAATTTTCTCACCCCTAGGCACCTAGGTGATGAGAAACACTTTTCCTTGGTACTTCTTAATTTAATTTAACTGAATCATTGCAACACACATGAATAAGAAAGGATTTTCTACAAACAAAGCTCCATTTTTTGATGGGTCAAATTATGCATTATAGAGTATAAGAATGAAAACTTATATGATGTCTCTTGGATTTGAAGAATGGAGCACAATTGAGAATGGTTGCATGGATCCAACAATCCCACCTGTACTTCTAATGGCTATAAATCTCAATGACAATAACTCTAAAGCCATGAATGCAATTCTATGTTGTCTGGTAGAATCAATGTTTATCAAATTCATGCATTGTCGTTCAGAAAAAGAGGCGTGGGACACATTACCAAAAATATATGAAGGGGATGACAAGGTCAAGAAAAAAAAGTTACAAACACATAGAGGACATTTTGAGAGCCTTAATATGAATGAAGATGAAATTATTGCAACATATTTTCTTCGTGTGGATGAGATTGTAAACAATATCAAAGGATTGGGTGAAGAAATTGAAGAAACCATCACTCTGCAAAATGTTTTTATATCACTTTCCTCCATATTTAATCCCAAGATATCTTCCATTGAATAATTAAAGGACCTAGACAAGTTGACAATGCATGAGTAACATAGAATCCTCATTGCATATGAATTGAGGGTAAAACGGGACAAACCAACAAAACTATCAAGGAAGGAAGCATCCTTCACGGAATCAAAGAAGACAAAGATAGAAGGATACAAGAAGAGTGGCAGTTCATATAGTGAATTAGATGAGGACAAAGCCAACTTTTTCAAGAAGCTCAAAAGAGGACTGGGAAAATACAAAGGTAAGATTCCCTTTATATGTTTTAATTATGGAATAGTAGGACATTTTTTTGCTAAATTCCCTTATAAGAATAAAAATAATGAAGAAGATTCCAGCCTCAAAGGATACAGGAAGGGAAAGACTGAAAATAAAATAAAGTTCTTTAGAAAAAAATAAGAATCTATATACAAATGAGGACAACATCTCTTCAGATGACATTGACAATGAAATCGATGAAATTCAATTTATGGGCCTAGAAACACAAATAGATGTCCTAGAAAATGGAGGCAGATTCAATAGAATAAGACAATCATGAAGATGATGCACAAGTAGAACTTGAAGCATGACACATTAGGGATTTAGAAGAAATAGACAAACTCAAAGAAAATAATAGAAAGCATAAAAATGAATTGCAAAAATACAAATAAGGAGGAACCTGATATTGAAGAAATAGATAAGACAATAGTTTTCCTAAATGTTCAAGTAGAAGAGGTAAAGAGAGTTGAAGAAGTCTTAAAAGTGCAACGAAAAGAAAAAAAGATATATGAAACAGTCTAGAATTTTAAATAGTTTATTTGAGAAAGGAGTTGGAAAGATCACCTACCAACATAAAGTTTGAGAAGAGCTCTACAACCTTGAATGAAATCATAAATCATAAAATATCACCATTTGACAAGACCAGTCTTGGTTATAGTAAAAGGAAGAAAGTTGTTGATGAATAAGATTCAAGCTCTTCAAAGCAGTCAAGTAAATAAATAACCATGAATTATGTTGATACACTCAAAAACTCTATCAAGGTTGAAGATAACAGGAAGGAAGAACAATATGTTCCACATAAGACAAATCTTCCTCATAAGGACATAATTAGGAATACTATCGCATCGAGATGGAATCACACAATAAAGTACCAAAATTATTTCTTTGGATATTGTTATTCTTCCAATGCCTTTGGTCATAAAGAAATAGAACAAATATAAGAGGCAACTTTATTAGGAACAACAATAGAGATACCCATGGATTCTCAAGGAGAAATTAAAATTTATTTTTCCCCTTATAGAACTATAATATCATATGTCTTAACTATAATAATTTTGGGAATATATCAAAATTTTGCAGAAGAGATTTTAGAAAAGATCAGATTGAGGAAACCCTGATAATCATGGAAATAAATTGGGAACAAAAGAAAGAAAAATCCATGTTTTTTCAAGTTGCACTTCTTACACAAAATAATAAGGATGAGTGGGCCATTGAAAATGGGTGCTCTAGTCAATGACAAAAGATGGAACAAAGTTTATTACCTTGAATAAGAATGAAGGCAATGTCACCTTTGGAGACAACGACAGTTCAAAGATATTTGGAAACGATACTCTCAATCTTTATAATGGAAAATCTAAGGTTGAAAAGGTCCTCTGTGTTGAAAACTTGAAACACATTCTTCTCATTGTAAGCTAGATGTGTGATCAAGGACACAA
Source organism: Picea sitchensis (assembly GCA_010110895.2). Lineage (NCBI taxonomy): Eukaryota > Viridiplantae > Streptophyta > Pinopsida > Pinales > Pinaceae > Picea > Picea sitchensis. The sequence goes on along the minus strand of SNQJ01S0094445.1, from coordinate 39,089 downwards.
TCTTACTTTTAACTCCCAAGAATGTGAGATCAAAAAATAAAATTACGAAAGTTGGTTGCAAAAGCAATCAAAACCCCAAACAATGTATATATTATTGATGAAATTAATGGAGAAAAATATTTTATGGGGAATATAGATGAATGTTGGTTGTGGCATAAAATAATGGGCCATATGAACTTCGAAAACTTAGTAAAAATTAGTATCAAGCAAGTAGTAAGAGATATGCCAAAAATTACAAAACCCTCAAGCATTATCTATAAGCAGTGTCATCATGGAAACAAATCAAGGGTGAGATTCAAAAAAAAGGAATGTGCAAAATCCAAGCCGTTGGAATTTGTACAAATAGATATCTGTGGACCAACAAGAACTAAGAGTCTACAAGGAGAAATCTACTTCATGTTTCTCATTGATGACTATACAAGAATGACTTGGCTTACATTTCTCAAAAATAAATACGAGGCATTTGACATATTTAAAGCATTCAAAGATTTAGTTGAGAATGAGACAGATATGGAAATCTAATGCTTAAGGTCAGATAATGGAGGTGAATTCACATCCAATGAATTTGAAAAATTATATGAAACACATGGAATAAAAAGACAATATGCAGTTGCAGGAACTCCTCAACAAAATGGAGTAGTTGAAAGGAAAAATAGACATGTACAAGAAATTGCTAGAATGATGTTAAATGAGGCAGGATTATCAGACAATTTTTGGAGAGAAGCAATTTATATTGTTGTGTACATTTTAAACATAGGAAAAATCAGATTCAAAAGTGAAAAGACACCCTATGAACTATGGAAAGGTCCACCAACATTTATCAAACATTTCACAATCTTTGGAAGCAAGTATTACATCAAGCAATTGCATAAGGATGGTGGCAGTCATCAATATATTACCTAGAATGACCATACAAACAAAGATGAGTGTGCACCTATGAAGAGAAAATCGGACTAACTAAACAAAAGAAGAAAAGAAAATTCTTCGTGTTGAGAAGATCTTGTGAGGAAATGTAGTTATGGATGAAGACATGAAAATTGCAAACAATCAACCCTAGAGAATTCAAACTGTGTAGGTATGGTGAAATTGGAAGTTGAACGAAGAAAACTCTGTGGTGAGAAGACTAGAGAAGAGGAGTATGTTGATGTTTGTGGCAGCATTGAACAAGTACTTTCACATTGGCATGCGTCTAGCATGTGGAAGTTGTCAAAGAATATTCTAGTCTTGAGTTTACTTTAGTTAACAGGAATAGTGAACTGAGTTATTTAAGGAACATGCATATCATGCAACATGTAATATAAATCTTAAGTTGGTGTGAGAAGTAATCTCAACCATAGATCACTTTGGATATTAGAAATATATTGGAACTCATGATTACAAAAGCAAGGTTATGAGAAGGAGGAAGACACTTTTTTTGAGTGAGTCAACAAAGTCAGGACTCTTGAATAGAGTTTGAGGTTGGGAGACTCTTAGTGAGATGCCAAGAGAAAGGGACCTTGGTGAGAGACCAAGGTGAGGATATTTGGTGAGATGCCAAGATCTAGAGACTCTTGGTGAAATTTCAAGAGCAAGGGACCTTAAGAAAAAGTCCTTCTTTTCTCTTATACTCGTCGCACTAGAAAAAATCCTTCTTTGTTATCTCCAATATGGGCATCTCACCAAAGATCCTGATCATGGAATGTCACCAAAAATAATCAACTTTGGCATCTCACCAACACTAGAGTGAGGATATGTACAGGTTGGGTGAAGAGATTTCATCCATGTATTGATGCAGAGAGGGTTGGATCACGAAGGAATATGATTCAATATCTTGGATAGGTCAAGAAGTACTTCTATCTACAAATCATATTGGTCAAGGAGGAGAGACAGGAAAAGAAGACACATGTGGGTTTCAAAGGACATAGACCAAATGAAAGCAGAGAATCATATAGAAGTGGTTGTATGGTATTTCCATACACATCTGCAGGTCATAGTGGAGATAATTGTGGATATCCATGGGTCATGGAGTGGAAACTCGTGAATGTCCTTGAGTCACAGAAGGAGAAGTCAAAAATGACTTGGGAAACATGTTGGTACAAGATCATACAATAACACAAGAGTTTCCAGGTTTGTCTGCAGTGTATAATTCTCTGAATGGGGCATTTTCCATGTTACGGGAACCCTGATTTGAACTTAATAAAAGAATCATTGGACTGGTTTTCCCTATGGGGTTTTTCTAGGGGTTTATACTCGAAAATATTGATGTTTATATGTGCTTGATTTGGTTTCCTTGTTTACGTTTCTGCTTCATGTTTAGTTGATTACTCAACTATGCTTTTAGTAGAAAGAGTGATTTTATTTTGAGAAAACTAACGAGTGTTGAGTAGAGTGGTAAAATATCAATATGGTATTAGTGCATACCAAGGGTGGAATCCACTCAAGAATTATTTTCAACATGGTATCAGAGAAAGGTTGCTCTAGGAGGAAACCAAGTGCACCTGGTATCGACAAATATATGATATCCGAGTGACCACAGTAGAGATCAAATTCATATCTAGGGTTGCAAAAACAGATCTATGGGATCAGGAGTGTCAAGGTGGGTTCTTGAAGGACTTAGCACAGATCCATGTTTTTTTGAAGTTGATCAATCATATTTATAGGAGATTTTAGAAGATCTATAAACCAACATGAATAAATCGAAGGACTGATTTCTAGGAAACATTATAGCCAAGGCTTTGAAGGAAAGAGGGAGCACATGGGAGCAAAGAGGGAATTTTTCTCATGTGCTTGATTCATCTACTTTGGAGCAAAGATGGAATTTTTATCAAGTGCTTGAGCCACGAAGGACAGTGACTCAAAGGGATCTCATATGGTTTAAGAAGGAATTTCATCTAGAGATCATAGGATGACAAATTTATTGGATTCAGTGACTCACAAACATAGCAAAGACGGATTTTTCTCAAGGAGATCTCAAAAAGGGGTGAAGAAGGAATTTCACCTAGAGAACTAATCATTCCAAAGGAGAAGAGAAGTCGTGGGAGAAACCATAATAGCACCATGAGTAGCAGACAGATCTGGTAGCAAGGACATATATTGGCAGCAAAGGAGTTACAGGTACAAGATCATACAATAACAACAGAGGTGCTCGGTTACAGGTGTTGGTTATTTCTTAGTGGATATAAGACACACACAAAATGAGTGAGTAATATGTGATTGAGTGGATAAAGAATTAATTTCATTCAAGTGTGTAGGGGCAGGGTTCGAGGAATGGAGCAAAGGGGCAACAAGGGAGATAGTAGTCAACTAGTAAGATTGAAGGATTGATCTTGAGGTTTGTAGGTCTTTGCTATTTTCTGATTTGTATTCCTCAGGACAACCATTATCCCAGGATGGGAGCCTATAAAGGGATCCAAGGGAATCTTGGATCATGGATCGATGTTAGTGGTAGAGAACAGGGATCATGTAGCTCTGAAGGTTGAGTAGCTCAGAGGGAATCGACCTTCAAGTTCAAGTGGGAAGGAACAACCTTCCAATTCTGTCAAGAAGGAGTCATGGTACAAGATGGCCATGCAGGATGATCGGGAGAAGGAGACTTCTAGGAGCATTTTCAGAGGAAGTGAGTCTTAGGAGACAAGTCAAACCATCATGGAAGGGATAACTTATGTGTCAGAGGGAACATCCAATCACGTGGATTGGAGAGCAAGCATGGTAGCATATCTGGTAGTGAAGATAGAGCCAACTCTAGGTGGGAGAAGTTACTTCCTTGCTAAGAGGGAGTGTTGATGTTTGTGGTAGAATCAGAAAGGTACTTCTATATTGACATGTGTATAGCATGTGGAAGTCATAAACAAATCTTCTAGTCTTGAGTTTACTTTAGTTAAATGGAATTAATTAGAGTAAAATTGTATTTATTAGTGAACCGAGTTATTTAAGGAACATGCATAGCATGCATCATGTAATCTAAATCTTAAGTGGGTGTGAGAAGTAATATCAACCATAGATCACTTTGGAGATTAGAGATAGATTGTAACTCATGATTATAAAAGTAAGGTTGGGAGAAGGAGGAAGACACTTGTGTTGAGGGAGTGAACACAATCATGACTCTTGACAAGAGGTTGAGTTCGAGAGACTCTTGTTGAGATTCCAAGAGCAAGGGACCTTGCTGAGAGACCAAGGTGAGGATCTTTGGTGAGATGCCAATATCGGGATACTCTTGGTGAAATGCCAAGAGCAAGGGACCTTTGGTAAGATGCCCATGTTGATGATCTTTGGTGAGATTCCAAGATCGGTATCTTTGGTGAGATGCCAATATCGGAGATTGAAAAGAAGGACTAGTGATCTCACAGGTAGGGTGAAGATATTTCATCCAAGTATTGGTGCATAGAGGGTTGGATCATTAAGGATTGTGATTTAATATCTTGGATAGGTGGAGAAGGACTTCCACTCCAGGAAGTGATTAGACTGTAAGCTGCAGTAATAAACTGTCAAAGATTTTGAGAAAATGAGTAATGAACAAGCAGGTGTAACCCCATCTCAGCATCCTTCGAACATAAAGGGTAGATGATAGGTCCATTCTAGCCTCTTTTTTGGAGGTTTTCCCAAGTTAATATTTTGTTTTCAACTACCATCCACGAGAACAGTTTAATTTTGTAAGGTAGGTCCCACGACCACAATTGTTTTCGCCACCCTACAAACTGATGTGGCCAAAGTTTCTTTTCCAAAGCATTATATACATTTTTAATAGTAAGCATACCCAACTGGTCTCCACCAGTCCAAAGAAGAATGTCATCTGTAGGTTGGAGATGTATACCAGAAGAAACCAGAGCCTTATGAAACGATGACCACTCTAAAGCTAAGTCTCCAGATAGTCCCAAATCTAAACTGCTTTTCCATTGATCCGTAATGAAGCCCGAAGAATGTAAGCTCTGGCTTGATAAAGGCAGTGGATATCATTTTTCTTTAAGTCCACTAGTAGTTCATGGGATAGTAATGAGGAATCACCCATACCCAGGATCTTGTCCACTCTAATCAAAATCGAGTGCCCATTTCCCAGGTTCCAGCTTAGCCAGTGTGATGAGTGGAAGTGATTTCAGCAAATTCTTCCAGGTTTGAGAAGCCATAGGTTGAATAACAGTAGTCGATCTAAGCCAGGTAGCAACATATACATAGGGAAGATACTTTTTCTTGATCAACTTGTGCCAAATACCATCTTTCATTAACACCCACCATAAGGAATTCCCATCCAAGGCACGGTTGAAGCGAAAAATGTTCCTAAGGCTCCATCCTCCAACCAACTTCGGTTTGGAAATCACCTCCGAACTTACTAGATGATAATGTTGATTACAACCACCTCTCGACCAAAGAAAATCAAAGATCAAGAACCGAATCTTTGAGAGCACATAATCTGGAATCACCACCAAGGCCATGTTGGAGCATAACCCTAACTTACATTAGTTTATACCTAGCTTAGACTCCTAGATCTTGGTTAATACATTTATTTACACTTTATTTCACCTAATTTGGCCACATAGAGAAGAAGGGCGCCTCATCCCTAGATTTTAGGGAAAACTGCTATTTTTAGATCAAGACTCAACTCTCGGTTCTTGATTTTCTTGATTTATTCTTGATTTTCTTGAATTATTCATGATTTATTCCAACTCCCCCATGCAAAAAATCATATATTATTGGGGAATGCGCACCTCCTCTTTGAGTGAGAGATTTATTCCTTAAGTAATGATTTTTGCCATTACTATTATTAGTAACTACTATTTCGGGTCAGTTAAGTGAGTTGGAACTGCTTCTCTTGTCAGTTAAGTGAGCTAATGCCCATCACTTGACTCTTTTGGACATTAATGAGTGTGTGACATGTATATTTAGTGGTCTAGGTTGAACTATGTGGTCTCCCTTAGCTTATGACACCTATTTTAGTTATTTCTAGCTTTTTTTTACTAGAATTTCTATGTTGGAAATTCTATATATTCACCTCCTCTCTTCTTTTTGAGGATGGTTTCTCATGTATATTCATTTTTTATTAATATAATTCTATGATTTATGGAGCAAAAAATTTCTCTCATCTATTGAATTAGATTGAATCTAGTGGATTGTACACGGTTTTATTTGCAAGTATAGATCATCAGGAGGCGCAGTAAGAAGCAATGGATCATCTCTCTCAGTGCACAAAACTCATTCTAAATCCTTTCAATTACTTTGAATGGAAGACAGATATCTCTCTGCTCCTCCGAAGCAAAGGGATTTACAGGGTAACAATGGGAACGGAGAAAGAACGGGCTACTGCAGTTGTTATAACTCTAAATTGCACCACACATGCTTACCTGACATCAGGCCAACTCATATCCCTTCTTATCCAAAACTCTGCTGAACAAACTCTTTGAAAATCCTCTTGTGTCAAGGCCCGCGTGCCCTAACCCATTACTGCACGCATGTACACGCTGGTTGACTCACAACAGCCCGCGTGTACCTAACAAAGCACGAAAAAAGGAAAGTTTCCAACGGAACAAAAAGCTATGGGTCAGTTAACTGAAACTCTTGGCCATGCATGGCTGAGGGTTCATCCAAAACCCTAGCTCCTTCTAGCCTATAAAATAAGGGGTAGGGGTACCATTTGGAGGAGGAAAAAATATAGCGAAAAAAATCTGCCCATTTACGTAATCTATTGTCCCAACCCTTTAGCCTTTCCTCATGCCAAAGGAGATTTAACGCAAAGCAGTTGAAGGACAAAAGAAGAGGAGCCCAGTATCAGGTTCAAGGAGCGATGGTCGGTCTCATCTCTTGTAAGTTGATCCACTTTCAGTAATAAAAAGAACGTTTTTCCCGTCCCAATTCATGAATTGTCTATGATTTGATTAATTTATGATTGACTTCTAACCCTTGAGTATAGAAATAACATGCATGCATAGTTGTTGTTTGTCTTGAGTGCAAGTTATCTTTGGAAGGAGCAGTGCAAGCAAGTAGTCAAGCACAACGGAGGATCTACATCGAACGCCGGTAATAAGGTAGGTGGTCCTTTTCCATGCATTTACTGTGAAAGAGGGATTTAAATCTTGGGATGTAGGTTAAAAAGTAGTTTCTATTTAGTCAAATCTGCATGCAAGTCCGACCCTAATTTGCTAGTCCGTAGGGTGTTTTTCCCAACAACATAATTGGCGACCGTACTGGGGAGAATACTCTTTAGGGTTCCTGGATTTATTTAAGTTTTTTGGGTTGTTTAAAGATTAGGTTTTCTGTTTTTCTTTGCCTGTCTTTTTCTGTAAGGTCTGAGTTAGCAGGGAGTCTGGTTTTCCATACCAGCTTTCCCTGACTTTTGCTTGACTGTATTTTTTGGGACACACAGAGGTACACACGGCCTGCAGAAGGCCTGCACGCGTGTACCCGTGCCCTATCCTCTGACAGCCCGCGTGTGAACGCTAGCTGTAGAGATAGCAGTAGCATGTAGGAGTTCAGAGAACCTTAGAGACAGTGCTACTCTTCCCTGTCAGAATTACACATTCTCAGGGGGTTTTCTGGAATCCTGTCTGAGTCTTGCTGGTTCACAGTTCTATCTCAGATTGCCTTTTTTCACCTTATTATTACTTGCATTATTTGTCTTTTCTGTTAGAAAGAGCATCCAAGCCTTCAAGGGACCCTGGTTATCAATACCAGAGGTCTCTTCCGGGTCTGGACTGCCTGTTTTCATATTTTTCCTTAGAATTTAGATATACACACGGCCTATACAAGGGCAGCCTGCGTGTACACGCTTTCTATCTCTGTTCAGCACGCGTTTGCATGCATGTTGTTTTAGTGACAGTCGCGTGCTCTGACAGTCTACTTTTTGTTCAAGGTGGGGCAGTCATCCCCTCTTTTGATAAGAAGTATTCCTCGCAGGTGTTTGAGTCTAGGTTTGAACAGTCAGTAGGTTAGGTCATCTTACCCTTAGCCTGCTTTTGCTCAGTTAATAGTTGACAGAAAATAAAAATAAAAAAATTGTTTTATGGTTTTTAGACAAGCATGAGAGTCTTTGTTTTTATTATTTTCCATTGTGTGATTCTTTACTTTGATTCTTTTCAATCTGCGCTTTAATCCAAAATTTGTTTTTCTTGGTTTTTTGGCTTGTCGGTATTTTCCCTTTTTTGCTTTACTAGCACTTCAATAAATAAAAAAAATCTCTTTTCATTTTTTTTCTTTGGTTGAAGAGTGTGTTTCTACATCATTAGCTAGGGAAAAGTATTTTTATTTTGTAAGTTTTTTTTGCAGTTCACTTACATCATAAGTAGCTCGTAGTCGAGCGAAATTCCTTTGAGTTTGTTGTATAAAATCTTAGAAAAATTAAAAATCTTTCTTTGTGAAAAGTTGTTGAAATTTTGCATTTAGTAAAAGTCTATTGTTTCCAGCTTTTTTCATTCATTTTTTCTTTCGTATTTACACATCATCAGTTTCACCATCATACCCTTTGACGTAAGAAAAATCCATAAAATCAACGTTAATTTTAAAATCTACTAGACTTTTATGTTTGTAGGGTTCACAAACTAGTTCAAGACTAGGGCCTTGGATTAGGTTGAAGAGGACACTCTTCAAGGCCATTCAAAACCAAACATTAGATTCTGAGATAGGGCATGTCTAAGTCCAGTTTCGTGGAAGTTATCCGAGACCCCCCTCTAACACAGGGGATAAACACGAGGTCGCGTGCGGAAATGTAGCGGAGATAACCCCTCCAAAGTCGGACCAATCGTAGTGGATAACACATATCGAAGGCTTGTTTTGGGATTCCGTCGTTCGCATTTGACACGGATCTTCGTGGGTATCGAATCCGTTCGAGGTCCTCAGTTGTCTTCCATACCATTTACTCTCGATACCATTGACAGGTTTCGGGCTTGATACCCTGCTCATTGTGGTCTACCCGACTTTCGACTGTACCCGCCTGGTCACTGTTCGCATGCTGGCAACCTAGTTGCCAATCTTTTTAGGGACATACACAGGTGACTGCGGGGGTATACCGCAGTACCTAGGATAGACATCGGGCCACGCTTTGCAGAGTATACCCGGAGGGTGCTTCCATGTTCGAGTTGCACTTGCACCGGTAAGTTGCTCTAGTGTTGGTTGTTGTAACTGTTCTTCCAAATAGTTTAGTGATTGCTTGTCTTATCTCTTAGGGGCTTTTCTTTCAGTGTGTGTTACTTTTGAACATTTAGAATACCTTAGCGTGTCTTGGATCTTATCACACAGTGGAGGATCCCGAGCTCCGCCGGTCACGAACGCTTCTTGGCCTACTGTCGGATACACTGAAGCCACCACCGCCACCATTAAGGCGGAAGCTAGACCAACAAGGGTCTTTTGAAGCGACCGGGTTACAAATCTTTGTGCCCGAACAACTCCTAGAGGAATCAATCGCCACTCTTGGCTTGGTTGAAACCCCAACCACTGATATCTTGGCACCATTTATTGTACCAATCCAATTTTACGAACGCCAGACAGTGCCTCACACAGCAATGGAAACAAATGTTGTTACTTCTTCTGGAAATTCTTCAATTCCCACCACTGTTGCTACCACAGGAGATTCATCTCCTAATCTACCATCGTCGGTCCGAGCCACCATGGTCTCGACTGCAACTACATCGCACAGTGGACCGAACTCGTCTATGGTGGCGACCACAACCCCCTTCACACCTAGTGTGACAGGCCCTCCGTTCTCATATGGTATGCCTAGTTCGGGTACAAGTCCTGCACTAACCTACTCCACTTTACATACTTTGGTTCTGGGGGCAGGGAGCTCTAATTCTCCTCTGCAAGGTCACCTTGGGGGAACTCCTGTCCCTTTTAACGCTTTTCCTTACGCATGAGGTCATATTCTCCCTTCGGCCCCTTCGCTTGGTGGTCCGCATCAACAGTCTGTCGGGCAACCGACACACATTAGTTTATTTGGAGCAGGGAGTCAAGGAACACCTGTGCACAGTATGCCGGTAGGTTCAACACCGTTTTCTTGGAACATGATGTTTGGTAACAACACTTTTTCGACTGGGGCAACCCCATTTTTGGACAATCCACTCCTGCGCAAGGTACTATTCTTGCACAGGGGGCACACATAGCAAGACCTTGGAACTCAGGACAAGGATCCGTTCCCTCCTCTGGAATGTCATTCTGGGGTAATTCTTTCAACATTCAATGGAACCCCGGACAGACTACCATGCCTATCCCCGCAGGACTGGCATGGGGTAATCCTTCCCAAATTCCTCCGAATACAATGCATGCCCAACACTCTATGTCCTTTATGGAAAATCCGTCGATGATGTCTCCACAGATGCAAAATCCTTACGCTAGTCAGGGCCATGGTTTCTATCAGAATCCGGGCCAGCAGCCAAAATTTTCCTCGCAACCTGGTGCCAGTCAAACTCTAGGACCCTTTTTCCCAGGTTATTAGCAGCAACCCAAACTACCATTCCTGGCGACGTTACTTTTGCCAGATTTGACAAGGTTGTTAAATGATCCTATTTGTCATGATCCATGTTGGCCTCCTATGTCGACGAAGTTGCCTTCGAACATTCCAAAGTTCGAGGCCAAGCCTAAT
>SNQJ01S0094445.1:0-28107 GCA_010110895.2 Picea sitchensis | reverse complement strand
CGGTTTTTCAAGCATCTAAATTGACTCAGGAAAAATGGAAAATGCCTCCATTGAATGATTTCATTGCAGCATTGACTCAAGAGAAAGCTAATTTATTCCAAATGGGTGCCATCAAGCGTTCCAAGAACCAATCACTTGCAACTACTAATGCTCCAAAGAGCAGTGGAAAAGACAAGAAAAAAGGAACGGGTAAATTTCCTGAATCGAAGAAGGAGAGATCTGCACAATCTTCAGATAACTCTTCTGAGCCTAAGGGTAAGAAGAAGAAGGAAAGAACACTTTGCATCTTCTATTCCAAATGTTTTCATCCCGAAGAAAATTGCATGATGAAGACTATCGATGAGATGGCTAAGCAATTGCAGCAACAAAATCTCATGGTGCCCGAAAATGCAAAGAAGAAAGATGATAACAGAACGGGAGGGAGAGCATGAGATGGTCATTCTTTAATGGCTGTCACATCCACTCCATCATCTTGGATCCTTGTTTCAGGTGCATCGAACCGTATGGCTGCATCAAAATATGAATTTTCCTCCATCGAAGAAAGCACCAGATCCCCAATTTACTTGGGAGATGCCACACCCGCAAAGGTATGCGGAGAAGGAATTGTTGATCTTGAAGGGGGCTTCTTAAAAAATGTGCTTCATGTTCCCTCGTTGTCTGCAAATATTCTCTCGATATATCAGATCACTCATTCCGGATCTGGAAGGAAGGTGGAGTTCACTCTGGACTCCACAGTGATTACCGACATTTCCAAAGGCTCATAGCTTCCACATGGAATTGCAGATCACGATTCTCGTTTGTATTTCTTTTCCCACTTTATTCCTAAATATGTTAGCACTGTATTTCTGTCACAATCTAATGATATCAACAGGTTATGGCATGAAATATTTGGCCATCTAAACTATAAGTACTTGCATCAACTCAACAAGGAAAACATGGTAGAAATATTGCCAGCTATTAAATTCACAAGCGGTGTATGTCAAGGATGCATTCTTAGCAAGCATCCAGAGAAAAAGTTTGACAAAGGGAAGGCACAGAGAGCTTCTTCACCTCTTGGTATGATTCATAGTGACATCACAGGCCCATTCCTGCATCCTTCAATCCGTAAGGATCGATATGTACTCACCTTCATAGATGATTTCTCTCGCTTTACTTGGGTATTTTTTTTGAAATTAAAATCGAAAGCATTTGAATGCCTTATAGAATTTAAAGCACTTACAGAGAATGAGTTTGGGTGTAAGATTAAGATACTCCGTACTGATAATAGGGGGGATTATTTCAACAAATATGTGCAACAACTTTGTATTGATGCAGGTATACAACTACAACACACAGTGCCATATACACCACAACAGAACGGTGTTGCGGAGAGGAAAAACTGGTCCTTAAAAGAGATGGCCAATTGTATGCTACAGTCAAAATCATTAGCTCCCAAGCTATGGGATAAAGCTATTAATTGTGCAGCATACATTCAGAACCAAGTTCCTCACAAATCACTCAAAGGAACCACTCCTTTTGAATGTTGGACCGGTAAGAAACCGAAAGTGTCACACTTTCGTATTTTTGGTTCACGTGCATGGGTTCACATTCCGACAGATAATAGGAAGGCTTTGGATCCTCAAAGTTATGAATGCATATTTGTTGGATATCCTAAAGGTGTCAAAGGATATATATTGATGAACTCTCACACTGAAAATTTCATTCTATCTCGAAGTGTGAAGTTTGAAGAAGAATCACTGCATGATTTTTCAGAAGACCCTGCCGAGGAACCGCTTGTTGTCACTGATGAGGAGGAGTCGGAAACTTATTCAAGCACTTCAGAGAAGCCATCAGAGCATAATTTTGGGTCTGAAATAGAGGATGAGGAGAAGGTCATGGCTGCTCCAACTCAGTTTCCAACTTGGGCAAAGAAAACCCTGCAGGATGCGGGTGAACTAGTCGGTGATCCTGCGGATACAAGAAGGACTAGATCACAGTTTTTTGGGGCTTTTCAAGCCCTGGCTGACAGAGAACCTTTGCTTCCCATACATTGCTATATGTCACTTGGTTCAGATCCAAATTCACACTCTGAGGCTGCTAGAAACCCACTCTGGGAGGCTGCCATGGATGAAGAGTACTCTGCTCTTATGGACAACAGCACATGGGACTTGGTTCCACTTCCAAAAGGAAGACAACTTGTTCGATGTCGATGGATATATTGAACAAAGATTTCTGCATATGGTGAGATAAGAAAGTACAAATCTCGACTTGTCACAAAAGGATACTCACAGGTACATGGCATAGACTACACAGAGACATTTGCACCTGTTGCAAAAATGGATTCCATTCGACTAGTTTTGGCCATTGTCGCTTCTCACAGATGGGAAGTTCACCACATGGATGTGAAGAGTTCATTTCTTCATGGATATCTCAAGGAGGATATCTATATGGATCAGCCACAGGGATACATTCATAACTCTTCCCTCGTTTGCAGATTAAATAAATCTTTGTATGGCCTAAAACAGGCTCCCAGAGCCTGGTATGCAAAGATGGATTCTTTCCTGCTTTCCATTGGAATCATTCGATGCAAATCTGATCCGAATGTTTATTTGATGCAACATGATGATTCCCTTTTTATGATAGTACTTTATGTAGATGACTTACTGATGACAGGGAACCTTACTTCAGCTATTGATTCGGCAAAATCAACATTGCACGATCGATTTTCCATGACAGATTTGGGACTGTTACACTACTTTCTTGGTCTTGAAGTTTCTCAGACTACTTCAGGGATCAAGATGGCACAGTCTAAGTATGCATCAGATCTACTTGTCCTTTTTCAGATTATAGAATGCAAGCCAACAACATCTCCCTTTCTTTCAGGGGTCAGATTTGAGGATGCGGGTACTACACCTTTGGTGGACAGTACACTATATCGGCAGTTGGTTGGGAGTTTGTTGTATCTTACTCACACCCGACCTAATATCTCTTTTGCAGTAGGAGTTTGTTCTAGATATATGTAGGATCCTCATGAGCTTCACTGGAAAGCTGCAAAGAGAATCCTTAGATATGTGAAAGGTACTCCCAGTTTTGGTATATTTTATGTTGCAGATTCCCCACTTTCACTAATTGGGTACACAGATTCTGATTGGGATGGCGATGGTACAGACCACAAGTCCACCTCTGGTTATGTTTTCAGCTTTGGTTCAGGGCCATTCTGTTGGTCTATCAAGAAGCAATCCACAATTGCTTTATCTACAACAGAGGCAGCGTATAGAGGTGCAGTAAATGCATCTACACAGGCTGTTTGGTTGCGGGGGCTTCTCTCCGAGTTTGGTATTCAATATCCACTTCCAACTGTCATATTTTGTGACAATCAGGGGTCCATTTAGATATCGATTGATCCATTTCAGAGGCAGAGGACCAAGCACATTGAGAATCATATGTATTACATCCACGAGCTGATCTATGACAGAGTCATTTCACTGCAGTATTGCCCCACAGAGTAGCAGGTTGCAGACATCTTCACCAAGTCCTTCACTGAAAAGAAATTTTCAGAACTGAGAGCTATGCTTGGAGTGGTGGAGACAACTGAGTAAGTCACTTTTGGCCACTCAGCATTTATTTCCTCTTTTGGGCGGGGGGGGGTTTACCACAAGGTTTTCCTTCTTTCCTCTTTTCATGCGGAGTTCTTTTATGTAATATGTACCTAAAATGGCCAAGTTGTCGGGACTCAATTTTTTTGTCATTACAGTTAGGCTTAAGGGGGGGTGTTGGAGCATAACCCTAACTTACATTAGTTTATACCTAGATTAGACTCCTAGATCTTGGTTAATACATTCATTTACACTTTATTTCACCTAATTTGGCCACATAGAGAAGAAGGGCGTCTCATCCATAGATTTTAGGGAAAACTGTTATTTTTAGATCAAAACTCAACTCCCAGTTCTTGATTTTCTTGATTTATTCATGATTTATTCCAACTCTCCCATGAAAAAACTCATGTATTATTGGGGAATGCGCACCTCCTCTTTGAGTAAAAGATTTATTCCTTAATTAATGATTTTTTCCATTACTATTATTAGTAACTACTATTTCGAGTCAGTTAAGTGAGTTGGAACTACTTCTCTTGTCAGTTAAGTGAGCTTAAGTGAGCTAATGTGCATCACTTGACTCTTGTGGACATTAATGAGTGTGTGACATGTATCTTTAGGGGTCTAGGTCGAACTATGTGGTCTCCCTTAGCTTATGACACCTATTTTAGCTATTTCTAGTTTTTTTTTACTAGAATTTCTATGTTGGAATTTCTATATATTCACCTCCTCTCTTCTTTTTGAGGATGGTTGCTCATGTATATTCATTTTTTATTAATATAATTCTCTGATTTATGGAGAAAAAACTTTCTCTCATCTCTTGAATATTAGCAAATTGTATGTGTTCAATTTAACTAGAATTCTAGATCTATCGGGGTTTCTGCAGGAATTCTACAGGCCATCCAGTACACTGACTGTGATTCTAAAACTGCCTTTACTAGACTGCAATGACCACCAAGAGATAACCAACGATTGCACCAGTGACTGATCCTATTTTCAATTTTTTTAAGAAGCCATCTCCAATATTCAACGGAGGATCTCTCCGCTTTTATGAAGTATCCCAGGTACTGAAATCCTTCTGACAACTCGATGAAATTGATCGTAAAGGAATCCTTTATCTTTTCCAATTCCTCCCCTTGTAATCCCAAATGGTCGAAAGTTGATTTTTCTAAGTTTACTTTGAGCCCCAAAGCACAACAAAAAAGCTCCAACAGTGATTTAATCACCATCCATTCCTCTAAAGAAGCCTTTGACATGATAAGGATATCATCTACAATTATTAGATGAAGGATTTTGATAACCCTTGATACTTTTACCCCCCTCAAAACACCCTTTGAATGGCTCTTCTTCATCAAGAGACTATTAATTTCCATAACTAAGGTGAAAAGCGGAGGCGAAAGCAGGCATCCTTGCCAAAGACCATGTTCACTGTGGAAAAATAAAGAAGTCTCACCATTTATCAAAACAATGAAAGTGGAGTTGACAACACAACTCATGATCCAGTTGGTTGAAGTTAGATTGAAGCCCGTTTTGAAGAGGATTAAGCGGAGAAAATCCCAGTTTACACAATCATATGATTTTCTTAAATCAAGTTTCAAAATTAGAGCCTTTAGCTTCTTTTTTTTATACTATGAATACATTCGTGTGTCGTTCCAATGGCATTCAATATCCGCCTCCCTTTTAAAAAGTTGAGTTGTTCACAATATAGCACCCTCGAAAAGATAGGCTTGACTATGTTTACTATCACTTTCACTATCAACTTGTAGCATAAATTGCAGAGAGAAATATGCATGTAGTCACCAAAAGTCATAGGTTTATTCACCTTTGGTATAAACGCCAGAAAAGTTGAGTTTAGCAAGCATTGCACCTTTCCTCTAATCCTAGAGTCCTCCACTAGTTCCAACAGATTGTCACCCAGGATGTCAAAAAAATTGATGAAGAATTCAACCGTCCAGCCATCCGGGCATGGACTTTTGTCTTTTGCAAACACCTTTAAGGTATTTGATATCTCCAGAAGTGTACAGGGGCGGTCAATAAGTATAGAGTCCTCCTTCGTGACAAAATTGGAGAACAAATTTACAAGATTTATTTGGTAATCCGGAGAGGAAGTTTCACCAGCTTTAAACAAACCTTTGAAGTGCCTAGAAGCTTCTTTTTTTAGAGCCTCCTGCCCCCCGTGTGACTGTCCAAACTCATTGATAATATCCCAAATGTGTTTCTTATTCCTGTTTGCACTGGCATAGTTGTGAAAAGATTCGTATTTTGATCCCCACATTTCAGCCAATCCGCTCTACTCCTCTATCTCCAAAGTTCCTCTTCCTGAAGAAGTAAAGAATTTCTTTCAACTTCCAAAGATTTTAAGTGACACTCAGTTGTCTGGTCTAAACCATCCCTTCTTAAAAACTAGGATGCCACCCGAATATCCTCCTCCAAAGTCTCAAGTCGAAGAAGTTTTTCAGGGCTTCGACGCCTAGCCCAAACTTTGATCCGGTTTCTTAAGACTTTTAGTTTCCACACAAATCTGTGTTGAAAATCCGACTCCACCAAGAAATCCATATCCACCTAGACTTCTTTACAATCACAGAGAAATCATCCTCCGCCAACCAGGATGAATTTACTTTGAAAGGGTAGGCCACTCGATAAGATTGAAGATCAAACAGAGAAAAAATAGGCGCATGGTACGAGAAGAAAGAAAGCTCCACCCAAGAACGGTATCTACCCACTTCACTTAAATAAGATTCTGAAACCAAAATACGGTCCAACCTCTTAGAAATGCTATCATCCCCTGATATACCAACATAAATAACATATGACATGTCAATTAAGACATCATACAACCACATACTATCAACAAGGCCCCATAGATGATGGCATGCTTTTCTTTCTTCTTACCAAATGATCACATTATTCTTTTCCTAATGATTTCTTATATATAAATAATTGGCACTGTAGTCGAGTGAGCATGGTGGAAGTTTATGTAAGTTAAATTAAACGTAAGGTAGCAAGGTCATTAATAAACATTAAGTTGTAATACATTTATTACAAACTTGGTGCAATATATGCATCATTAAATCTCTATACACGTAGATCTAATAACACATTTACTACATTGAATTGTAGAACATACATTGTAACTTTGGTGCATAAAATTGTAGAACATACATTGTAACTTTGGTGCATAATGATTTCCAAATAAGAGAGTATAAGGTATATTAATTGAAATTATAATAATAATAAATAAATATATATATATATATAGCATATATATATATATATATCTATATATATATATATCAACTTTATGGGATTGGTTTTGGTACTATATTTATACAGTCATAGTTTAATATTTGTGTTATAGGATTATGTTGGTTTTGCAAAAGATGTAAATTTGGTAATGTTTATTTTCGTCGAGGGAGAATTATGGAGATTTCATTTACTTTTTTTCCTATTGATTTCATCCTCTTTTCTTATCTGAACAAAGTGAAGGTAAGGGATAATCTAAAGATATAATCTTAGGATTTTCTAAAGAAATATTAAAGAAAGATTCTAGTTATATTATTTGGTATCTATCCATGAAAGATTCTGCATATTCATTTCCAATGATCATAAGTTCCTCAAGTGGATGGGTCTCCTCTTAGTTGGAAGGTTATCTCTTCTTTTGTCCAGATCCTTGGCTCTTGCTTCATGCCCATACTGCATGCTGTGCACAGTTTGAGCAACCAAGAAGTTGTGGATTGATCACGACTGCAAAAGTCGATCCACCGATACTTGATTCTTGGGAGAAACAAAGGAAGGACCAGGACTCTCGATGAAACCCTCTGAGGATAGGATTTATCAATTTCCATGTGAAGTGCTGAGAGATATCGTATAATAATCACCAACGCATTTCCTCTCTGATCTTTCTATAGTGTTCTTGTTATCTTGCTTAGATTTTTCAAGGTAGTGTTTAGATCAGTCTATTTACTTAGGTCAATATGTGTAACATTCTAATCGGTCTACTCAAGTTGATCAAAACACCATTCAACTCATTTCATTACTAAGATTAGTTCTTTCTTCACTCAGATTAGTCCAAACTATAATTTTTGTGTAACTCATCTTGAAAGTTAGTTTTCTCAATTTTACTACGAGTGTATTAGATTTTACAAAAAATTCCTTGTCTATTTGTTGATTTTCTTATGTTGGTAAACCATAAACTGACTTAGCTCCATCCCTTGATAAGTGATAACATGGGATCTTGTTGCTCACATATTTTATGGACTATGCATAATAGTTATTTGGTGAATTTGTCCATTTAACCATTAACCCTTCTCTGTAAAGATTACTTTGAAAATGTCACATTCCCCTACAATATATGTGCAAGGATATTAGTGTGTTCTTGTGTCATATATTCACCTCACATAGTCACTACATTGGTTAAGAACGTTATCTTTGAGTATAATAGTAATCTCACTGCTCAAAAAAAACGTGGCACAATCCCTGTCTCTATATATGCTCCTATTGGTAACTCTCACTTAATCTAGGTGGATGTACCATAAAACTCCCACTTTAGCAAGGCCTATTTGATACCTATTTGAGTGAATGAGGAAGCACTCATCATTCATCTCCTACGAACTCCTTTAGCATTTATTTATCCACAGTAATAATAATCCTCTTGGCACCTTCTCATTATGATAAGGTGATGGAAAAGGTCTAGCTCTATGTACCTTTAACCTAGGCACCTTGCATCCTCTCACCACCCTTGCTCTCAGCGCTTGATGCCTCTACATCAGCCACTCTTTAATCCTGACATCATGCATCTATCCTTTATCTTTTTCCCCACGCCTACTTATTAGTGTTTAATGGAAAAATTTGAAACCAACTCTTGAACCTTTGAAGACAAAAACTGAGGTTCATTATCTCACATGATTATGTGAGGCACCATGAAATGACTTATAATGTGATTCAATATGAATTTAGCTATGACACGTCCAGTTACTAAAGTTAAGGGCATTTCCTTAATCGACTTGGTGAAATGGTCTATAGCTATGATGATAAGATTATGCCCACTGAATAAAGTTGGATTGATCACCCCAATTAAGTCAAAAGTCCATGGTGAGAAGGGATAGGGAGATGTGACATGGATTAAATCACATGATGGAGCATGTGTTTTATTAGTGTGTTGTTGGCATGTATCACATCAGTGAATGAAGTCACCCACATCTGTCTTCATAGTATCCCAGTAGTATCCCACGCATAAGATCTTCTTTTGAGTAGCATGAGAACTGAATGCATAACTAAAGTGGCTATTGCATATGATAAAGTGTGCTTCGTTTAGTACTCAATGGGCATCATATTTATTCATGCACCTTAGTAGCATTCCTTCAAATCTCCTACGATATATAACACTTCTTAGCATGAGAAAATGAGATGCGACACAGTTTAGATAAACTCTATGTATTTGGTCATGACATTAAAGAGTAGGTTTTCCTATATCTATGAAGTATTTGATATCATGATACTAAGGTAATTAAGGTGTCAGTTTTTATTATTGGTCTTGATTAACCTCATCCATAGTACCTACTATTAAGTTTGGAGTCTTTTCTAAGATTGATACCTATAGCACTATCCATAGTACCTACTATTAAGTTTGGAGTCTCTTTTAAGATTGATACCTATAGCACTATGGCGGGGTTCAATGCTAGCTTCACAAGTAGTTTATTGTATGATTCCATATTTTGTTCTAAACCGATTGTTATAATAGAAGCAAATAAGTTGACTTTTGTACTGAACTGATGGCTATAATAGAAG
Source organism: Picea sitchensis (assembly GCA_010110895.2). Taxonomy (NCBI): domain Eukaryota; kingdom Viridiplantae; phylum Streptophyta; class Pinopsida; order Pinales; family Pinaceae; genus Picea; species Picea sitchensis. Next base: position 18,748 of record SNQJ01S0094445.1, on the reverse strand, counting down.
CAAAGAAACCTAATAAGAGAGATCATTTACTTTTACAAGTTTATGGGTAAGAAACCTATTAAATCAAGATTTTATATAAGAAATTATAACACCTTTATTCAATTAAATAGGTTTACCATTTATCATTATGTAAGAGTAACAAGTGCTTTGAGTTTAGTCCACCTTGAAGTTTAAAGGTGGAAACAAGTTACATAATAGAGAATAATGTTGAAGTTTGAAATTTGGAGAAACAAAAGTTACATAGTGAGAATAATGTGTTGTTAAATGACTTAAGGAGCAATGTTGGAAGGTTTGAAGTGGAGCAAAGTTACATAATGAGAATAATGGTGTTAATGACTTTGGGAACAATCTAACTTCTTCATATTGTTAATGACTTTGAGAACAATCCAACTTCTTCATGCAAGAAGGCAGGACATACTTTTTGCAAAATTAAACTACAAACATTTGACAAAATGAAACCAGGACATACTTTTTGCAAAATCAAACTACAAACATTTGACAAAATGAAACCAGTGAAAAAAAGTCTTAAACAATGCCCTTGTCCATGAGCTCAAAAGATGACCACTTTTCCTACGTTGGAAGTTTGGGGAATTGGAGCTCAGAGTTTTTGTAATGGGAGTAATGTTGTTGTGGGTTTGGGAACAATCGACTTAACTGGTGGGCAGGAGACATTCGACTTGTACATGCAAGAGAAGTAGGACACTTACTTTTGCAAAATCAAACTACAAACATTTGACAAAATGAAGCCAATTAGAGAAAAAAAGTCTTAGACATTTGCTGTCCATGAGCTCAAAGATGGCCACTTTCTATATATATTATATATACAATTAATTTTTAATGTATAAATAAAGAAACAATATAGACAAAACACCATCAAAATATATCCACATTGGTAAAAATATATATAACTTTGTATGGTGGGAAAATGGAAACCTTGAAATCTTAAATTTTTTAATGTGTTGTGATAATCTCTAGTGATGTTGAAAGGTAGATCTTGTTGGTTGTATACAATATACACTATTCGCCTGGTGTCCCAAATGTGTGTTAATGATGTAACATTCACATTTAATTCTACGGTATTGACACAATTAGATTTCACTTATACACTGCCAAACGCATCGAAACTTGTCTAAATGAAGGAACATGGGATATTATACAACATATTGATCTGAAAAGGATCTTTAATGGCTAATAGTTGGTTTTTAATTGCATGTGTTAATTAACCATTTGGAAATTTGAATGAAAGAGGATGAAGATGAGAGGAATATATTACATCCATAATACAAAGAAATCGGATATGAACTGAATAAATAAGAGCAGAAAACCATAACAAGAGAAGAGATAACAGAGTTTGGCACAAAATTACCCTCGTTCCAGACATTAATAGGTGGGGAGGCTTCTTATTTACATTTCGCCTCAAAAAGTACATCCACATAAGTTACCATTAGAGCTACAAGGAAATCTGGTCATGTTTTTTCAGATCTCAAGAACCCTGCAAAAACGACATACAAAAGCCGGATGGCCAAAGCTCGAGAGGAAGCCGGCCCCACAGGCGTCACGCTCTCCTCAACAACTTCCTACATAAAAAATGGCTTGAGCGGCTTCCTTCAACATAACTTCTGCTCGGCTATCCTCCACACTTGGCGCCTCAAGGGCACAGTTTATAGATCTCAATTTGGTTATCCATCCCCAACTTCCTCCAAAATCTAGGCTCAAAAAGACCCCAATATCTCCCAAAAATGACCAAAATCCATTAAATATGCTTTGACGTCCATCGAAAAATCATTTTCATCTTCCAAAACGTGTTGTGGACGAATGGACAGGCGGTGGGGCTGAGATTCCTTTAGATCGCCCCGGTCTCATGGGATTTTCCCAAGATCTTTGGGTTGAGCTTATCCTTTGGGCATGCCCATGAGGAGAGTTCCCTCCTTTGTTGGGTTGTGGTCATGTGCAAGAGTTAAACCATGGGCTGGGGCTTAACCCATTGAACACATTACCTACTTTATTACTTTATTTAAAACCGTGACTTGGTAGTATTAACAGAAGTACCACCACTTAAGAGGCGTTTGTAGGAGTTTAGCTAAGTCTTGGGCTGACCCAAGGGTCATGGGATCAAACCCCATGAAATCCCTGTATTGCCTACTGAACCGTTATTAATCCCGCTTGGTGCCAGTAAGCGACCCATGGCTGGAGCCCCATGGCATTAAACAATTGTCAATAAGTGCACCACTTATCCAAGCATTGGGTGGATCCTTGTCGACCAATCCTGGAATGCCCCACTTAATCATCATGGCGGAAGCCCATGAAGCGACCTATGGCATTAAACAATTTGTCAATAAAGTGCAACCTGTCTGTTGTTTAGATTGGATCCTTGTCTGACCGGTCCTATTCAGAATGCCACTTGTCACCACCTACGCCATGCTCTGACATTTGATTGACTGTTGACTTTTTCTTTGTTTGGAAACCTGAAATGGTGGAATCCTGATATCTTCGCCTCTGACGTCGTTTAAGAAAGAAAATATATAGCCGAGTCGGAGAGCGAGGCTGAGCTAATGGTGTTGGTTCCATTGGGGTAAAATTACATTTTATCCCTTTTGAGCCCTATCGAACTCCACGGATGGAACAGGATGCATATGATGTAGTGTTATTGTGTCAATGAACCTGCTTAACTCCTTCCTCTTATTCTAATGTTGAATATTATTATTGTGCTTGTTGAGAAGATTAAATTATTGTCTTTTCTTAATAATTTTTTGAATAGTTTTATTTTTAATGGTTTTATGGTCTTGAAGTATTTACGTTTGATTTATAGTAGAAAATTTAAATATACAACAATGCAATTAATAGTGATTTTGCTAACTAACCCACTTCATTACTTGAATTTCTGATCAATTTAGTTCCTAAATAAAAATGTAGAAAATGAACCTCCTACTACAATCAATTTACTTGATTGAGCGAGCGAATGGATTCTACAATCAAAGTATCTCTTTCTTCAAGAAGAATTATAAAAACCAGTTCTCAAAGGATTGACTTCGCTAACCAACCCTTATCAGCTCAACCGAAGAATCTATTATAACAGAAGTGGAAGGGGCATACCTTGAATACAGATAGAGATTCACTTTGGCACTGACTTAGGAAAGTACTTGCTCCTGTGCTATTTGTTCACTCTAAGGCGCGTTGGTTCCGGCAATATTCTGGGATGATCTCGTCATTAGCCAATAATTTTCATTTTATATAAAAAATGCTACTACCAGTGTGAGATCACGATTTCTCAACTGGTTTTAGAACAGGGAACGGATGAACGTTTGGGCGGCAGACGGGCGGGACGACGGTTTATGGGGACGCGGCAATGGGTGAAAGCAGGCGGCGGACATGTTCGTTATTGGTGCGGGCTGGATAAGACATGGTGGAACGACAACGGTGTGCGTTTATTTGGTCGCTCATATCGGTTGGAACGCAATTACCCTTAATGGACGGTGGTTTGAATGATGGCGGGAGATATTCTGTGGTGAGTTCGGGCGGAACATTAAGCTGATACCGGAACGCTGATGCAACATGCTGAACGGCATGGAACGGACGGCATACTGGCCTGTTTGTGAGGTTTGGACGGTGAGGACGGCAGGAACTGCGGAGCAAGGAACAACAAACTGGACGGTGGAATGACGTTCATGGACATAAACGTAATCAATCTGCGGCAACAGAACGCTTCGTGGCGTCGAGCTTTCGGAACTGTTTTCGCGGGGTTTTGAATTTGCCATCTGAATGAATGGACGGATATAAGTTTCCAAAGAACAGGATAACAACAACCTCGTTCATTTCGCTGGACGTTTACAGCGCGGTTTCGACGTATCGCAGATGACGTGATGGTGGAAGGAAATGAAGGTTTGTTTGTTGCTGGTTCGCAACCTTCTTTGCTGGCGCTCGATATCCGTATAAGTTCAACGATATAAAGGGCGACCGATAACCATTGTTCGACGACATGTTGCATTCCGTATCAACACTACGCGGTAGAACCGACAACGGCAATTGGGTAGGATGCGAACATCGGGGACTTCATTAACGAACAATGCGCAGGGTTTACGTTGGAAGACGGAGTTTCAAACATACATTAAAAGGCTATGCATATTCTTCGCGCGTGATATGGTTCCGTTTGTGAAATTCGTCGACTTTGGCATTTAACGTCGCAGAAGGACTGAAAACCCAAACATGCGGTCGAGCGTTGAAGGCGGCTGACGAACGCTTCGCGAGGGCGATGGATGAAAACGTCGACCGATATCATCGATATGGGCGCGAAACCATTCTCGCGAACCTGAAGCGTCATGTTGAAATTTGTTCGAGAACGCGAAACCAAACTGCTGGACAGAGGATACCCTGAAGAACCGCCATAGTCGCTAACTCGAACTCAAACTCCTCCGCGCAAACTTTGAGCGCTCAAATGCCGGGTTGAACCAAATTTTGACTCTCACAATGGAACCGCTCTTGGTTTGGATGGTTTCTTTGACCATATATTTGTTGGTGATTGGTACATATTCATTTACCCGTTGAATTTATTAATTTATGGTCATTTTCAGGGAATTTTCCAGAGGTCTGGTTGTCAAACTCCTGAAGCTTTGGTTTGGAGATCTTTTTGCAGCTGTGGAACTCTACACCTGGTAACCATTGGAGTTTAGGTGTATAGATTTCCAATGATTAATACATATTTTATCTTTGTTATGAGTAGAGTGATTTGTTTCCTGGTGACGCAACTCCTGTGAAATGGCAAATACTAATAGAGCATAGTTTTACTACCGACCTGAAACGGATAGAAGCGAAGTAATACATATAGAAAAAAGCCAACCGTGGTCCCTTGACTCAATGTTCTTTCTCCATGGTGGTCAGGTCTAAATCAGTGATCCTTCTATGGTAGTGTTGTAATGGGTATATTCGTTTCAACTAGCCTCAAAATTGGACCAACTCTAATAGCCTCTTTGCCAAACACATGCTGCTTCAACTCACACCAGAACACACTGCCATGAGCTCTCTGCTAATATTGCCATGGGGTTGGTAAAGGGGTTTAAACCGCCACCCACCTGTAGGAGTGGGCTAACTTACGACAGATTATAAGCTCGCATACGGTGCTAAAGATTAATTACTGATATAACTCATCCATCAATCTCCAAGTTATGTGTAGACTCAAGAGTCAGTCATGAAAGCCGAAGCTGCATAGAAAAGACAACAATGAAAGCGGAAGTTGCATAGCCTGGAGATGAGAAGGAACTCCGTAAATGGGAAGGCGGTGATTCCATGCACAATGACATGGTGGCTCAAGATAAGGTTATGGAGATGGCATGGTGGCTCAAGATAAGGTTATGCAGAATGGCATGGTGGCTCAAGATAAGGTTCTGGCAGGTAGAATGACATTTGAGAATGGAGGAGATTGACATTTGACAGATCGAGAAGGCGGTGATTCCATGCAGAATGACAAGATCGAAAGGTGATTCAAGCTGAATAGCAGAGCAAATTAACATTAGAATGGACCAAAGAAACTTAGGTTATACATATTGGAAAAAATGCATCACTTCAATGAAGATATAATACAATACAGTGAAAACTTAGGCTATCTAAACATTGAAAAAAAAACTCAGCGATAAGAGTTGCAAGTTATTAGCCAATACCATCTTTGATAAACATAATTAAAATATTGTTAAAAAAAGCATTTGCTTTTCCTGTGAGACCTTGAGAGGAAGAAAAAATGTTACTAGTGGGAGGAAGAATGCCAGAGTCAATGATGCAGATGAGATGCTAAGGTGTGGCCTTGTGGGGACTATGTGGATCAAGATAATTAAAATTCTTCAAAAATAAGCCATTCTACTTTCTACTATTGGGAGCTATAGGAAGAAGAAAAGTCAAAGGAAAAGAAATCTAAAATCAATGATAAATCGAAGCTAAGAGTCTTTAGTGAGACTAATAATGAAGACTGGGACTAATAATGGGATTCAAGCTCCATCCAGAATTCATTCGTACTAGGTTGTAAGCAACCTAGGTGATACTAAACCAGAAAAATGGAAAAAATATAATCAAAATACTTTACGTTTATAAATATTATTATAAAATAATTAAGTGTATCTCAAATCAAAACTTATTCTTTCAAGTATTATTCTAAAATTGTTTAGAGGGAGACCAATTTCATTATATTGGAGAATTTTTATATATACCATGTTATTAGGCCAGTTCTAAAGCACAGGAAATTGATAGATGTGATAGGTGAAACCATTTACTTCTACAATTTTATGGACAACAAATATAGGTATGCTTTTGAGTTAGGTTTGACTTTCTATAGTTCATGGTTGACCATAAAATGTACACCCTTTTATCTAAAGTTTCAAAAAATAATTATTTATTTTTCGAGTTTTCATCTCATTCATGTGTTATCTTGTCAGTAAAAACTTTGGAAGTCTGTGTTGCCTTCTTCCCAATGTTGTTGTAATAATATTTTGTTTTATATATATTGTCAAAGTTGGGGGCCCATCTTGTTAAAAAATAAATAATCATTTCTTTTTGGCATGGATATCATTTTTTATTTTTGGTTCAATTTTCTCATTTAATGAACACCTTTTTCCTGTTTTATTTAAATATGAAATAATATTTTGTGGGCAAGATTCAAATGGATGACAATTGTACTTTTTCTTTCACGATTATTTGAGTGTTAAAGTTGAAATAAAATAATATAATATTTTGTACAATTCAAAGATGATGGCATTTGTACTCACAGAATTTTTAAGGTTCTTGCTTTAAATATAAGTTTATTTTGTGCAAATTTTAGTGTTAACTAAAAGTATAGGTTAGTTTTGTCTCTCATCTAATGTTTATGAAATTGGTTTTTTTAGATCATTCAAAATAATGTGAAGGGATGTGGTTCTCCCCTGTGTTTGTATTAGTTATGTAATTATTGGACATGCTATTAGTTGTCTATTCAAAATTTTGGGGTTTTGACCAAGGAAATATTTTTTTGAGGCATTTTAAAGGTGCTCCTTATTACAATTTAATTTTTTAATTATTTTAAAACATTTTCTGGGTGTGATTCATTGTTCAAATGTGTCTTGGTGTCATGGCTAGTAAGGATCTTCCATGAGTTGGAGGATGGCTAGCGTCTTTTAATGAGATGACACTTGCATGCCATATTTAACAAATGAATTTATTATTCGTAAATGTGATTGGATTCTATCTGACTATTGTTTTATTTTATTGTACTTGCATAGCGGCAGGTATACGTTGCCATACAACCTTGTTACATCAAAATTATGAACAATAAATTATAACACTTCTATATAATCGAAAGGTTCAAAACTTATAACTATGAAAAAGTGCCGAGGGATCAAGCTCCATCCCATCACTTCATTAAATTCTTTAGAGTAAATAAACAGTATAGAGTAATCTAATTGGAAAAGGGAGGAAATCATAACCAAGAGACTTTGCGTTCATAAAGTATTATTAGGAATAATTAGAAGTATACAAATCAACCTAAAAAACTATTCTGGTTTAAATCAATATTCTAAAATTTGATTATCACGAGTCCAAGTCAAATAATATTTTCTTCAAAACCTTAAAAATATATCTCTGACTGGAAATCATGTTGTTTTGTTTCAAATCTTAAAACAATGGAAGTGACATAACCTTCCCTATCTTAGGAAATAATTAGAATTTTTGTTACAATATAAATAACAAATTATGTTCCATAAAGCATAATGATTCTAAATAAACCATTTGCAAGGTAAAATAAGTGTTGTTATAGAAAGTCTATGGCCTTGGATTATTGACCAATAACCATGATTAGTACAATCAATTTTATTTTGTTAGCAGGTTGTTCATGTTGATAATGGAAATAATATAAGTGGGTGCACGTTGATATTTTACAAGATATCATCAAATCTAATAAACATTTGTGTGTGTGAATTGTATATGTCTATATCCTCCAACACAGGGTGGTGTTTCTCACCATAAGGACTTCATGTCCAAGAGTGACCTCCTTAAAATGGTCTTCATCTTCTCTTCAATGAAAATGCTTCTAAAAATTTTCTAATGATTAAAATCTTTTGTAGAACTTTAATTAAAAATATTAAAATATAATCCAAAGGCTGTAAATTTTGGTGTGAAAATCAAAATGAAAATAGCTTTTAAATGGAAGTGGAGTTTGAAGGCTATGTGAAAAATTGCATACATGGTTTGGACAAGGGTTTGTTTTTGTTGAGTTTCTCTTTTAGTTTATGAGTTTGGTATATAATGCTTCCATTTATTCCACTTCTTAATGCTATACAATGAAAATAATAGTTTTTCAAAGGATTTTCAAGAATGTTATGACAACTTCAATGACATGTTTAACAAGATTAATTCTTTATTATTTTGGAAGAATTTTTCATTAGGAAGACAATAAAATCTCTTGGGTATTTGGCTTATGGAGTTTTCATGGAAAATGTTGGTAACAATTCATATACTAAAGGCATTTCAAGAATGTTATGACAACTTCAATGACATGTTTAACAAGATTAATTCTTTATTATTTTGGAAGAATTTTTCATTAGGAAGACAATAAAATCTCTTGGGTATTTGGCTTATGGAGTTTTCATGGAAAATGTTGGTAACAATTCATATACTAAAGGCATGAAGTTTCCATGCAAAGTAATCATAAGAAATCTTTAACAAAAGCATGGGTTTGTAATTTTATCTATGTTAATTATTGAATTATATTAACATGTTAAAGTTCTTCATCAATATTTAAATTATTATGGTAGAATTTTTCTAAATACCATTTATATATTATTATTATTATTTTTCATATTTTTTTTTTTTTTTTTTTTTTTTTTTTTTTTTTTTTTTTTTTTTTTTTTTTTTTTTTTTTTTTTTGTAATTAAAAAGAAAAAAAATAGGAATGGAAACTCAAGAGCATGGCCTTATGTTTACAGGGTAGTGATGAGAATGCAATTTTTTTCATACAAACTCTATTTTAGGCACATATTATGTTACACACAAACTGTTAAACACATGCTATGCCAAACTCCATTTTAGGCTCAAAACTCTTGGAGACATGTATGTAGTGTTTATTTTTATTTTCATTCAGAACTTTGTGTGGTGTTTACTTTTATTTTCATTTTCATAGAGCAAACACATATAAATTATTCCTGGTATAAATTATCTTTTTTATTGCATTCTATAAGAAAACTTCTATATTATTAATAATGAGAATGTACCGACATTATCAGTGTGGGAAATATCATTATTTGTATTATAAAATACTATTTCGTAATACTCTACAAAATCAAGATTCAAGAATAAGAATAAGAGTAAGTTTAACATTTTTAATGTAGTTATTTGACTAGTAAAACTTTCTATAGTATTAACTGACAGAGAATGTACCAGGCATTGTGTAGAATAATATTATTTGTGTGCAAAGTACTGTTCGTAATACTCTCACAAAATCAGATTCAAGGCAGAATGAGAGTAGGGTTTAGCATTTAGTGGTTGTTTGATATTAAAAAGAAAAAAAAAAAAAAAAAAAAAAAAAAAAAAAAAAAAAAAAAAATTTATTATTTTGTTTTTATTTTTGAGTTATTTTATTTTATAAAAACATTATAAATCTTTTATAATAAAATTGATTGAGATTTAAAGTAATAAAAATAAAGATACTTAAGTAGGTTTATGTATATATATGTAACAATTTTTCTATAAAATAAAATCTGAACAAAATAACGTATTATTTTTAATGGTATACAACCTAAATAATAGTTCCTTGGCTAAGCGAAGGAACCAAAATAAAATATACCTTATAATTAAAGAAACACATGTCATCTGCTCTTTAAGCTCATTTCCATTTCAAGCTTTGAAGGGTTTTTTTCATTTTTTATAGTTTTTTCTTAGAATCTATTCTCGTTATTAGTTATTAGTTCTTGTCAAGGAAATATAGCAATAAGTTTATTGTTAGTTTGTTGTTAATTTGCTTTGTATTCTAAATTTATGTGTGTAGTGTAATATTTAACTTAATAGAACAAATATATATTTTTTGATGTAATAAAATATTTGTTTTTCATTTCTGTGGTTTGACATTCCAAGTCTTGGTGTTTGTCTTGTTTCCAATATTTCAAATTAATTACTTCAATCAATAAACTTGGTTATAGAGGTACCTAGTACCTTTTATATAAAAGAGTTAAAAATGTAAAATCTGTGTATTCCTCTCATTAATACTATACATTTGCTTTTATTATTATTGCATTTCAATAAACTTGGTTTATAAGTGCCTGAGCATTTAATATCAAAAATTAAAGAAAAAGGAGTAAAAATGTCATATTCTCTATGTATATCATTTATTTATTATTATCCATTTATATTTTCTCTTATCATTAATACAAAGTGTACTCCTACTAGATTAATACAAAATGATATACATATAATTATGTATGATAACATGTGTGTAATTTCTTTTTAATAGTAATTTTGTTCTTTTTAAATAAAAATACATTAGTAAAACTATAGTTAAAGATGAAAAACAAAATGATATAGACAGCTTTCCCATACTATATACTTATATATATATATATATATATATATATATATCTTTCAATAATGATTTTGATTTTTTAATAGAACTAAATAATAATTATATAAATTAACAATGGTTTTAGTGGGGAATTGACAGTGTTGGGACGCTGCTAGTTAAGCGGTCCCGTAAGTACACTCTATTTTAAATTGCTTAAAAGAAACTAGTACCCATACCAGTGCTTGTGGTATTGTTGTAACAAATTTAATCTAAAACGTTAATTTGTTGAGATGAAATTTCAAGAGCACTAAACAGTAAAATCCATAGCACTGTAATGTGGTCCACATCGATTGTGAAGGCAAGTATTATGATGTATTCTACTTCACCTATTATTCCACGTAAGCTGATGTGTGCCACGTCAAAATAATATTATTAAAATGTATTCTACTTTAACTATTATTCCACGTAAGCAGCAGGGGATGTGTACTTGTCAGGTATTTATTATTAATGTGGGAACAATCGATTGAAGCGTTCATTGTGATTTATGGTGGGACTTCTTAGGTGTCAACGTTGCTTCATTTATTGGTTGTCTGACATTCCAACTCTCAACAAAAATTAAACTTTTATAATAATCATTTGTCAAAGAAAAAAGTTGTTGGTGATTATTCCGATTTAATGTTATGTGCAATATCCCATGGTCTATAGGATATCATTCACTCCCAACTTGGAGTCATGGTTTAGTTTACTATGCTTAAATTGTTGAATATAATAGTTTTGGAAATGTATATTCTAAAAGCATAAATTTAGATTCATTTCTAATTTGAAGTTGAGGTTGAACGATGTTACAGAGAAAAATCATCTTTCGGATAGGAAAGTTCTCCCTCAAATCTAGAAAAACAAGCATTACATCCACAACAAAAAAATTTCTTAAGATCTATTGGATGAATTCTATTTATGTTATAGAGAAAAATGCATGGTTTTGATGGTTTGTCTTATAATCCAAGATTGACGGAACTTGATTGAGCTCAAGCTCCACCTTGCTCCCTCATACAAAGAGACAAACAATAACCAACTCAAACTCTTCCAAGCATTAATAAATCATACACCAAACAAGATCTAGTCTATTCTAGTCAAGTAAAGAATAGATCACTAACATGCAATTGCATAAACAATGTAGAGAGGGGCATGTCGATCTATTAATAATGGAGAAATACTAGCTAATAGATGTGGATTACAGCAAGTCACAATTGTGGTCCTGCTCAGCCCTCACACAAGTAAGACTGGCTTGTGGTTAAAGCTAGCTTTTGTGGATGAATCTCTTCTGAAATTTTTGCATCATAAACTGGCTCTCAATTCTTCCCCTTCTTCCCTTTGAATGGCCTCTCTATATAGACTAGTAGAAGAGGTTAGGGTAAGCTTCTAGATCTCAATATCATTTGGAAAGACTCATGGTATACAATCTGGGTTTGTGGAATTACATGGTGAGATAATAACTCACCCCGATGCTGATATCCTAGAGTGTATAGAAATAGAGGCTATAGGGGCGGTTGCAGGTTGTAGTGAGGCAGCTTGTGACCGGTCACATGTTGCTAGTGATTCATATAGAAATTGGTTTCACTCTCTTAGGAAGTCAAAGTGCGACCTCACGTAAACACATTGAATCTTTTTTTTTTTCACACGAAAAAAAAATAGTTCCACTGTTATTATTATTAGATGAAATGAAACTTTTGGTTTACAATAGGCGGACTTCATATGTGGAATGGTCATGTTACGTTCAGGCAGAGCTTGAGAATCTTGTGTTTCTGTTTCTTTTCTGCTGATAATATTTAGGTTGTTTGTCACTGTACTCGGATATATAGTTTATGCTTGCTCTAATTGTGGTTCATTCTAATATTCTCTTCCAAAATGCCAAGCCACCCTGGTTTATCCTTAAGAGCTTTCCTGGATAGGATGTCAGCTATTTTGTTAAACTGTATGTGAATGTGCATAAAGTTTAATGTTTCAAAATAGCTGCTTTAGTTACTAAATCTTATCCGATGGATGAATTGGAATGAATCTAGTTTTAGCTTTTATCCCTTTATCCAATCTATAGTAACTTTAGAGTTCCCTGCCACCTTTGTCACTTATCCAATCTATAGTGACCTTAGAGTCCCCTGCCACCATTAATTTCTTGATAGAGAAGTATGTGGCAAGATGTAGGAGTCCCCATAATCCCATCAACTCAGCTTTCATATTGTTCCCTGTACCTCCAACAAAATCTGCTTGGATGCTGTGTGCGGGTGTGATTTTTAAGTAAATACCTATACCACACTTGTATGTTGAAGCTGCGCCATCAAAGAAACCAATAGGGTTATTGTTGAAGTAGACAGGGTTAAGTAGTATGGTTGTTTTATCTGCTTCCTCTTTAAATGGATGTTCTTGTATGGAGGTAAGAATTTTCTGGTAAAGTCCAGGGACATTCTGGGTTCGGTTTTCGAACAGAATTATGTTTCTAAATTTCCAAATTTCCCACATAATCAGAAGGGGAATGTGTTTATGGTTTGGCAATTTGAGAAACCAAAATTTGAGGTTTTCTTCGATGGTGGCCTTGTTCCACTCACAGTCAATTCTCAAAGAAGTGAGTATATGGCCCCAAATCATTTGGGTAGTCTGGCAGTCCACAAAAAGGTGTGTGACTGACTCTTCTGCCTTTAGACACAATGTGCAGGCTGAAGGACCAATTCCACCATGTTTTTGGTAGTTGATGCCGGTAAGTAATCGGTCTTCTAAGCATAGCCACAAGAAGCAGATGATTTTGACCGCTACCTTCACCAACCAAATCGATTTATGCCACCATTGACCATCATTACAATTTTTTGTGTAAAGGATGCAATAATAGGCGGAGCTGGTCGTGACTGTTCCGGATGATCGATTCCATGACCATGAAAGTATGTCATTTTCATTGTTCAGTCGGATGTCGCTGTGATTAAGTTTTTGTGTGTAGGCGTCCCATTCTAGACTATGCTCTGAATTTAAACCCAATTGTCTAGCACTCAACCAATTCTGTTGTGGTTCGGTTGTGTCATTGTCTCTAGCCTGTGCTAAGCTGAAGATGGCTTGACTGTGCAAGTGTTGTATAAGCGTATTGGAAAGTTGGATGTTGTCCTCATAGCCAATGTATGGATCACGCCCAAGTATAACTCGCTGACCAGTCCCAACCTTCCAAGCCAGCCAGTGCTTGATGATTGGTAAGGATAGCAGCAACTTCTGTCAGTTAATGGAGGATGTCTTTGTGTAGTGTACATCCCTACGCATCCAAGAAGTGAGGTCAATACCTTTAAGATATTTCCTTGTGATGACCCTGTTCCAAAGATTGTTTCCGAAGAGACCTCTCCAACAAGTTTTGGCTGCCAGGGCAAGAGCAAACCATTTCATGTGTTTAATGCCCCAACCACCAGCCTCTTTCGGTTTAGCTAGGCTTTTCCATTTAACAAGGTGATAACTAGTGGCTTTTTTGCCCCCTTTCCAGATAAATCTGCTAATCAGTAGCTGAATGCACTGGAGGATAAACATCGGTTCTTTTGCCAGGCTAAGCCAAAAGACTGGTATACTTTATAAGACTGATGTTGCTAGAGTGAGTCTGCCTCCCAGGGACAGCCAACGAAAAGTCCAATTGTTAATCTTCTTCTCTATCTTTTTGATGAGCCACGACCAGTCGCCAATTCTGTAACAATTTGGTTTCAGGGAGAAACCAAGGTACTTTAACCCCTAATCTAGACTGTCAACCTATATTTTGAAATCGGCAATGAGGAAGCTCCTTAGTAGTGGATCTAAATCTTGTGCAATAAAACCAGATTTATGAAGGTTAATGGAAAGTCCTGTTGCATCACAGAAATTTGTGAGAATAACTTTAAGTGTTTTCCAATTGTTAATGTTGTCGGCTCCCAGGATGAGGACGTCGTCCACAAACAATAAGTGTGAGATTTGGATGCCAAGAGCTACTTTAAGTCCTTTAAAAGAACCCGATTCAACTGCTTGGTTGATCATTCTACTGAGTGCCTCAATTACAAGAAGGAAAAGCATTGGTGACATAGGACAGCCCTGACGGAGTGCCCCGTGGCATCGAAAGAAGTCTGTTGGAGTTCCATTCACCAACACTACCGTATTGACCAAGGTTATGCAGCCCATAATCCAAGATTTGTTAATTCTGTCAAGTCCAATATGGTCCAGTAATAAATAAAGGTATTGCCAACTTACACTGTCATAAGCTCCTTTTAGATCGAGTTTAAGGATGACTGCGTTTAGTTTTTTAATCTTGGCTGAATGTAGACATTCCTGGGTAATGCCCACAGCATCGAATATTAGTCTATCCTTCAAGAACCCAAACTGTTCAAAAGAGATACACTTAGCTAGAGTGTCTTTTAAGAGGTTGGCTATGGTTTTTGAGATGACTTTGTACATGAAATTACATAATGCAATGGGTCAGAAGTCATTGAAGTTGACAAGCTTACTGAATTTTGGAATTACAGTGAAGAAAGTTGCATTTAGTGCTCCAAGAATCTTCCCTGTGAGGTGAGATTCTTCAACAGCGTTAAGCATATCCAATCCCATAATCTCAAAAAAGTGTTGAAAAAGTTCTTGGGTCCATCCATCTGGACCAGGGCTTTTGTCCTTGGGCATTTTATCAATAGTGTCTTTTAGCTCCTTGAGAGTGACAGGTTTCCCGAGATTCTGATTGTCTGACTTATTGAAGAAGCGTGGGACTGACTGTAAAACATCAAGCTGGACATCTATGTTTTCTGTCTTAGAAGCTTTGTATTGAGTTCTAAAATGTTTAAATGCCAGCGAGTGTAACTCTGAGTCAGTTATGGCAGCGTTACCATCATCGTCTGTCAGATCCCATATAGTGTTGTGGTTGTGCCTATGTGAAGCGTATTTGTGGAAAAAGCTTGTATTCTTATCTCCCTTTTCAATCCATGTCGCCCTGCTACGGAGTCGCCAGGTAGCTTCTTCATGTGCTAGTATCTCATTTTTCTTGCGGGTCAGTTCCTGTAGGAGGTGTAAATCCTCTGCAACAAAGATATGAGACGGGTTATTGTGGAATAGGGTTGCCATCTGTTCCTCCACCAGTACTAGATCGACCTTCATAGCCTGTTGTTTCTTTACTTGCCATTTTATAACCACCTATTTCAAATATTTAAGCTTCTCAATTAGCAGAAGGATTGTTGATGGGTTCGACCAATCTAGCATTTATGCCCAAGTATTTTTGACAAGTGAGTTAAAACCCAGGTCACCTATCCACGAACAGTTGAACTTAAAAGGAGCCACTGTAAATCGTTGGGGGCCTTCGATTAAGAGACAAATCGGGTGGTGATCTGAGATCGTGGATGGCTCAACCCAGGATCTGAAATGGAGATGATCGCTTATCAGCTTAGAATCTAACAGGAACCTGTCAAGTCTTTTGGCAATACCATTGACCCTTGTTCTGTTGTTCCTTCATGTGGGAGAAGACACCGAAGGATGGAGGTCAATGAGCCCCGCTCTATGGAAGATAGAGTTAAAAAAAACGGCCTTTGGGTCAATCCTCGCCGAAGTACCCCACACTTCATGAGTGGAAAGGGTGAAGTTTAGATAACCACCCAATATGAGGTTGTCCTCATGAAGGATGCCTTAGTCAAAGAGTTTTTGCCAAAAGGCCTCACGATTGCTATAAGGGGCATAACAGTTTAAGAGTTTGAAGGAGGTAGAAGAGAAAAGTAGCTTACCTTCAATGAAAATCCCAACCGAGATGCCAAAGGCTTGAAAATCAGCAACATTCGGGTTCCAGCTTGTAAGAAAGCCTACAGAGCGGCCTAGAGAGTCTACTGCAATAACAAACCAGTGTGGGAGACACTTCAAGAAAAGAGATTTCGCCTTGTCACTGCTGACCAGGGTTTCTTGTAGAAAAACAACGTCCGGTTTGATCTTAGAGAATACTCTTTTGAGGGAAGCTAGCTTGGTGGGGCTTCCAAACCCACGGAGATTTAAAGAAAGAATGATCATTAAGAGACAGGGTTGATCGGCATGGTTGCTCTAAGTGTCGAGAAGGTAGAAAAAGAGGGAACACAATCAGAAGGAATTACTTTTAAAGGAGGCGTGGTTGAAGAAGGGAGGCCAACGAGTCCTCCCTCTACAGAGCTTAGGGGATTTTTGAGGAATCTGGACTGGGTTTTTCTGATAGTGACATTAGATCGATCGGGTGGGAATGGGGTGGAGGAGTGTGTGACCGCGAGGGGAACAGGAGAGAGTGGAAGGAGTGTGAGGGTGGAGGGAGTGGGTGGCTCGGTGGAGGTTCCAGGAGAAAAATGAGTTAGTGCAGTCAGAGGAGGGGTTTGGGAGGTTGGGATGTTCGATTGTTGGGGCTGGGTAGGATCGAGGGAGGGTGCTGAAGCAACATTAGGTGTATGTTGTGGGGGACGAGTGGGTGTAGTGGTGGAATTAGGATAGGACGAGGGATGGGGGAGGGAGGGGTCCAATTTATCCATAAGCAATCTCCAAAAATCTTCAAATATTTCCAAAACCCAGGCTTCATTAACTTTGAGGTTCCTGAGTTCATCCACCGAAAGCTTGTGAAAGAAGGTAGGGAAGAAGTCCCGCATCTTACCGAGGAAGGAGTCTCGATCCAGGGGGAGAGGAGGGGATGGTTCAATGTGTCTCAAAGAGGGGCTTGGTTGGGTGTCTTTGGAGGAGGAACAATTACTTTTTAAGTGTCCTGGCTGCCAGCAGAGGTGGCATCTGAAAGGTTCTCTCCAATAATCAAGGATCTGTCTGAAAGAATGTTCACCCACTCTGATCTCGAGGGAGTCCGACAAACCAAGATCAGTGTCAAATTCGACTAAGACCCAAGCTGCCCTTTTATTTGACCAGTTGAGGGAGCGTTGGTCGAAAAAGATAAACTTCCCTGAAGTGTTAGCAACCATCTCCAGGATAGGTGATGTCCACAGTTCTATCGGAAAATCTGGCATAATCATCCATAGCCATCTTTTGTCGAAGGTACTTTTGAAGGGATGGAAACCTGGTGTCCACCACTTGAGCATGAGAACTCCTCTGTCCAAAATCCAGGGGGTCGAGAGGATCTGTTGTAGGTCTTCTTCTGAAAGGAAGTGGAAAATGAGCCATTGGTTAGAGAGATGGTTGATTCTTGGACAGTAACCAAGGATTGGTTTCCAATAGTCCTGAACCCAACGATCAAGGCGAGTTTTATGCATCTTCAGATAGAAGAACCTTCCAACTAGTGCTCGCTTAGCAAGGCTGGTGACCCTGTCCTTGGCGAGTTCCTGCCCGAGAGAGCAGACCAGTGTAGTTTGTCTCACCTTCCAGCTTTTAAGCTTTCGATTCGAGCGGCCCAATGCTCCAGCTTGTCTTTTGTGTCCCGCACCAGTGTGTGGGGAGGGGGACTGCGTTGGGCATGGGGAGGAGGTCCCAGTGGACGTAACAGGCCCAGGGGGAGGGGGTTGTGTAGAAACTGTGGAGAAAGTGGGGGCATAAAAATCAGCTCGGGCTGAAGGAGGATGCTCGGGTGAGGAGGGAGAGATGTTCGAGGGAAGCCAGGTGCAGTCAAAGAGGAATTATAGGTCTCGTCGCTCTGAAAGAGGTTATCTTGGGCCCAAATATTGTCATCATCTACCCAAGACAGGTCAATCTTATTATCCATGAAGAGGAAAAGGTCAAGGGGGACCCCGAGAACCAGAAGGGATGGATTGGATCTGGAGGAGGCCGAAAAGGAACAGGCCAGGTCTTCTGAATGGGGCACTTCTCAGAGGCTCATTCGGAAACGGGAAGCTAGTGTGCCATAGAGGGAGCGACTCAGGATCTCTGCACTCGCTAAGCCAATATTGTGGGGTCTTCGATCCATTGGTAACAGGTCTGAATGTGGGATCACTGATACCAGTAATAGCGATCCCTGCAAGTGGTAGCCCTAGATATCGCGCAAAAACCTTTAAATCCTGTCAACAAGCGTAAACACATTGAATCAGGTGTGCTTCAATCTAATATCCTAAGTAGGTCCTTGATGTACCCCTAGGGTGGAAAATTTATCTATAACAAACGAAATGCACCGAAACTGTAGATCATGATTGATCTAGGCACAATTAATATGTTAGTAAATTTAAATTATTTTTATATTGGATTTATTGCATGGGCACTTATATATCATATTTATGCTCATAATGCGAATTAAGTATTTGGAAGAGACGACAGATTCAAAATCCTTTAATTTAATTTTCC
>SNQJ01S0094444.1:21538-32109 GCA_010110895.2 Picea sitchensis | reverse complement strand
TGAGGGTGACTTGGTCCTCTTGTATGATCAAGCCAAAGAACCACTGGGGGCAGACAAGTTTAAACCCATGTGGCATGGTCCTTATATCATGCGACGTATTCTACAAAAATGAGCCTATGAGTTAGAATATTATGAAGGGAATATGTTGGCCGAGCCGAGGAATGGACTCTACTTGAAAGGATATTATGCTTGAGCCCCAAGCTTGGGTGGAACTCTTTGTACATTAATGTAATTTAATGTATATATATTTTCCCTTTCTTTTCATCTTCAACTTGCTTATCGAGTTTTCACTTGGTTGGCAGATGTCAACGGAGTCTTCGGTCTACCTAGGATTTGCAGACGGAGCCAGTCGTCATACACAGAACTTGGCTTCCGCCGCTTGGGTGGTTTACTCACTTGAGGGTCTACTGGTGTATTCAGGTGGCGTATGCCTAGGGCCATCCACGAATAATGTGTCCGAATATAGCGTCGTTATAGAACTTTTGCATGATGCTATCTCACATGGTATTATCTCTTTAGAGGTTCGTCTAGATTCCCAGTTAGTAGTATGTCAGTTGAATGACAGTTACCGCGTGTGTGATCCTACTTTACTCCGACGATTCGTACGGGTACATATTTTATAACAACAATTCAATTTTATTACTTATTATCACATTCCTAAGAGTTCTAATCATGTATCCAATGCTTATGCTAATTTTGTTTTAGATTGACATTTGTCACATAACAAAAGAAAAGAAAACCATCTCATTAATGTACACATTGTAAAATATAAGTAAATCCGAAGATCCCTGTTTATATATATTTCAAAAAATATGGTGTTTATAGTACAAAATTGGGGCTAATACCCTCAATACACATATACAACCGACATTACAATATCCATGACATCTATGCCCGTGGTGCAGGATGTGTGTCATGGTAACAAACAATGACGTTTGCGAGACACTGAAAGAGTCACACCCAAGCTCTGGGCACACCAACCACTTGTCGCTGCATGGCTTTTGGTAGATCCTCTACCTGAACCATGAGAATCCTATGAGTATAATGAGATAGGTTTCCTTGCACGTTTTGTAGGACTCGCTCAACTTCTCCTCCCACCGCCTTGTCTCCCCTGTTCCTCCGTCGATGTCGAGGAAGCCCTTCCGGCCGTCACAGACCCATGTCTGCATTACATAAAGTGTCTAGTTAGTACTTAAGCACCATCCCAAAAATATTTTTGTACTACTATACAAAAATATGAAAAATGAAATATTTAAAAACTGTTGACATATCTATGTCCCCGTAGGTGGTCCCCAGTGGGAGTGGCATGTCTGGATCTCCTCTAAAGTCCATCCCTGCATAGGGATATTCATCTAGGGTAATGACCTGTCGCAACCACCAGTAGAAGAAATCCTCGTTGTAGGGTGTAGGCACCCTACCTCCCCTCTGCCATCTCATTACCTCGGTCCACCATGCCATGGATGGATCGCGAGGTCCTCTCAGAAGAATCTCAACTCTAAGTCCCAAGCCTGAAGCCTGGAACCCGCTCGAAGAAGAAATTGCATAAGATAGAGGAAAACCCAAAATTCCTCTTACTCCCCTATTTTCACTCTGTCAACTGGCTCTTTATATTTTCCAGTAGTGAGGTACACCAGTCATATACTGTGGGTCTCAAGCATTGTACTACATAGAACATGAGAGGCCTTGATGCCTGGTGCAACAAGGTCGAACCTGTGATCCTAGTCAACACGAGGACAACAATCTTCAGGCTAAGATTGTTTATCGCTCGGATAGGGAGTTGACTCCCGACCTTCGGAGTCCCTGCTACACATTGGACGTCAATGTACTCCTCTATTTTAATTATGCTCCTTGCTCCTCATTATTTGAGGTTTACAACCTCTCCTCGGTGTGATAATCTAGTCAAAAAGTAGTTATCCTCTACTTCAATCCTTAATGGTTGCCCATAAAGGTTGAAGCTTTCACTCTCAGGGTCCCAGTAACCCACAAGCATCTCAAGCAACCTCACCTGGGCCCTCATCCCTTTGAGTGCCCAAAATTTATATAAGCCACATATCTTCAAGGCTATTTGGGCCCCCGAATCTCGGTCCACAACAACATCGACCTCCTCGTGCTCTCTTTCCCTCCATTCAAGAACTATCCTGCTAGATGAAAGTCAAAATTTGAGTTAGTAACCATAGAAATCATTGAATGTGTGCTTGTACACGAGCTGTTTCACTTACAGTCGCGTATAGGGCTAGGTATATGTGCCCAGTGGTTTGCATAGGTGTGTATAACACATCATATACGCGACTCTATAAGAGACAACTCGTGTACATCGAACAATTTATGCCCTAAATTACTCAAAATTCATAACCTAATTTAAAAATTTAATCCATTGGCAATGAAGAGGAAGGGAAGAAGAGTTACTTGGTCCAAACGGTTTCTGATTTTGTTGCCTGACGCTCCCGTAATCACCAGTTGAATCTCGGAGGTATTTTGGTCCAATTTTCACTATTTGGGTAAAAAATTAAAATGACATAGTAATTTTTGGTTTTTGTTACCATTTATAACAATTTTTACCCACTTTCTATAGTTTTAAGTCATTTTTCGCCTAATGGACTAATACAAAGGTGGATTGAGTTGGTTTTTGTAGTTTTTACTAGGGATTCTTGTGGATTCTAACGTTATGTTGGTTGTTCGTCACCACGGGCAAGTATTTTCATTACCTAACATATATGATAAGTATCCATTCCATCTTGCATTTTTGCATTATCCTATAAATGCGACTTTTTTCCTTAGGCACGAACCCATTTGTTGCGACACATAACCTTCCATCTGCTATAAGTAGTGTGGTTATCAAGTGGTAGAGACTTACCAAACATGGGTGCCCTAGTTAGATCCCGTGCTTCATTTGGTGCCAATGCAATTTTTTTTCCATAGGACTGGGAGTCCCTCATAGCTAGTACATGAATTTATGTTGAGACTCATTCCTCACTCATAAACATGCTACCTTATACCCCGAGGAATCCCAACCGAGTTTAATTTTAGCTCTTTTCCAACTTGTCTTCAAAAAGAGAAAAGATTGCCGAGTGAACTTGTCTCTTTCACACTTGTAAATTGGATTTGAAAGGACATCTATTTGGCAGAGGTTTATCCCTTTTTCACTCCAAGTAGACTAAATGACATAAAAAAGGAATTTTTTTTGGCATTAAGTTGTGATTGGATCTCATGCCCTTGCTTGCAGTATTGAGCCTATAGCCGGTTCTCGTTTTGCGTTATAAACTGTTTGCCTCAGCAGTTTTTGCATCCTCAACCAAGCAGAGCCTTGTTTATATCCTTCGTAATTTGACACCCTATACCCAGGAGGGAACATTCCCCTGAGTGTCCATATCTTGCATGCATCTCCTTGCATTGAGCATAGGTATGTTCTGTTGATGATTGCAGCTATGTGAGACATTCTCCAGCTTACAAACCTGTGAGATGTGGATCATTGCAGCCATGTGAGATATTCTCCAACTTACAAACTTGAGAGAAATCCCCTGAAGAGGGTGTGTGGTTACTATCTGAGACAGATCTGGAACATAGACATGACCTCCTCCATTCAGAGAGTTGAGAATAACTCCAGATGATTATCCCGTGGGAAAGGCGATATGCTGAGTTAGACATGCCTGTGGCTGAGCACAAGGTGAACATGTGAAATCCCAAAGTGTTGGGTGCGTCATCATGAGAACATAAATGAAGATGATTTATTAGCCTCCTCTGAGCAGAAGAGTTGACGAGAAACTCTAGATGAATTTCCTGTGTAATGCAGTGGGAAAGAATATCTGTTGAGTGGACGTGCTTGTGGACGAGCACAGGTGAATGTGTGAAGAAGTGGTTCCTCTGTGTAATGCAGTGAGCTAGAGATATGGACATCCCTATGAATGTGCCCCTAGTGGATGAGCACTAGTGGGTGTATTAAATCCCTTTCTATATAGTTCAAGAGTCAGACTTGCCTGTAACCCTAATTGTAATGTAAAAGGTACAGGTCGACCCCACCTTAATGTAAGTATAAATTAATGTAAAAGATAATTAATCTGGCTAATATTAATTATATTATAAGCTAGTGAGGTCGACCCTGTTGTGCCAATAGAAACTTTTGTTGATAGGTTCAGGTTAGTATAAGTAAAGGTAAATTCCCCATTGAGGAATAATATCTTTCATGTAAGTTTGGAAATTTAAGCAAGTATACCTTCTTGGGAAAAGTCTGCACCTCTCTTGGGTGCTAGTTTTCTAGGGTTTGAGAACCCTCTTGTGTGATAGGTTTCCTTGGTGGTGAAGGTATTTATCTTGAAGAATATAGCAAAGGATTTGGCTGGGTTTTCTTCCCTTGTTGAGAAGGGTTTCCCAGGATACTTCTTGTGTTCTTGTGCAT
This sequence comes from Picea sitchensis, assembly GCA_010110895.2. Classification (NCBI taxonomy): domain Eukaryota; kingdom Viridiplantae; phylum Streptophyta; class Pinopsida; order Pinales; family Pinaceae; genus Picea; species Picea sitchensis. Next base: position 27,716 of record SNQJ01S0094444.1, on the reverse strand, counting down.
GGTGCTTCTTCTTGTGATCTTGGTTGTTGCAACATTAATGGTTATGGTTAAATGCTAAAAATGGAATGAAATTCATGCTTAACCTTGTTTATTGAAAAATCAACATGGTATCAAAGCATAGGTCTTGAAGAACCCATTGCAAAAGCAAATTTTAGTCATCCCCTCTCTCTTCTGCAAAACCGTACGACCCTCCTAGGGTTTCCAGAAATTCCGTATGACCTACCTCTTTGAGGAGTTTCATCACTTGTCACTTGGATTTTGGAGATAAAAAGTACATACAAGTGTACGACCTCCTTCAACACACCTACAACAAGCTGCAAATTGCATTTCTGAGCATTTTGACTTTTTGGCCCTAGGGTTCTCTAGGGTTTCACTAATTTCTGCAGAAATTTCAGTATTAGGGTTTCTGCAACTCATTGAAGGAGCTCTTCAGCTCACCAGTGTTCTCCCATATTTTAAAGGCTTATTGTTGGCAGTCATAAGTCTAACAAAACCTAAAAATGATAGCCTAGCCTAGCCGTTAGGTTTTTCTAGCCTAGTTGACAAAGGGTTGTGAAGAATTTAAAATTATGATAAACAAAACTATGATGGATCAAGCAACTTCAAGTTTCTGGAAGACAAGAATTCAAAGGAAGACTTATTGTGGGTGATGCAAAAAGGTGACACTATGACTAAATCCTTCATGAAGATGTCAGAGGATAGAGATCAACCATGTTGCATTGGAAAAATCATATCAACACCCTCAGGTATGCACTTGTATATATATTATTTGTATCATTGTCATGAGGGTAATTGCAGGATGAAGGAATATTTTGCCGAAGTCATGAATCCAGAAGGATATCAATGCATTTAGAGGAACAACACACTAGAAGTGAAGACTCCAGGTTTGATTGTTGTAATTGTCATTCGTCTAACCTATATTTCTAAAGTTTGCTACATTACAAGTAAGTGTTGTAGTTGTGACAACAATCTTTAAATTGTTTTGATCCTAGAGATGCACTCATTATTCTCCTTTAGGAGATATTTTTGTTTTGGTTCCTCTTGTTTTCTTGTTCCAAATAGGTTAAGATCAAAGGAAGATGTTTATCCTTCAGAGGGAGCCACTTGAATCAGAGGGAGTCGAAACTATTTGAGAAAGAGGAAGAATATAACCATCATTGGGGAAACCAATGAAATAATACATGATCAGAATCTTTCTATGATTCTATGGGCATAAGCATGCATGAAACAATATATGTTCAGAACAAGAGTCTTCACCAGACTTTGAAAAACATAACTCCCGAAGAAGTCTTCACCGGAATGAAGCCTAAGATTGAACACTTCAGGTTATTTGGGTGCCCAATATATTTTCATGTACCCAAAGAGAAGAAGTCCAAGCTAGATCCTTTAGAAAGAAAGGATACAATGAATCTTCAAAGACATTCCATATCAACATCCCTAGTCAGAAACAGATTGAGACAAGCATAAACATTGTCCTTGAAGAAGATATAGTCTTTCAAAGATCCAGAGAATCTCAGATGGATATTGACAGTGAGGCAATACCTTCTTCCCCTTCAACAGTTCAAAGGGAGACAAACATTATTCCAGTTGATCTAGTTGCTCCAATTGATATGTTCAGAGATATTGCAGTAGGGCATAAAATGCCTGCCTAGACTCACTTTGCAAGAGGCAGAGAAACATACAAGCCTCTCAAGGCACATCTCGAGAAAGCAAAAGAGATTTTTGAGCTATCCGACAGTCACGAGCCATCTCATTGATGTTGAGCCTCCTTGTCTTAGAGAAGAAACATGAGAAAAGGTATGGAAAGATGCCATACCATAAGAATACCAGTATATCTTAAAGAATGATTCATAAGATATTATTCAGGGAACAAAATGGAAGTTTGTGGTAACTTCCAAATGGATCTATAAGATCAAACATGCAGTTGATGGAACTGTCTAGAAATACAAGATGAGATCTACAGACATATGTTTCTCACAAACAAAGGGAGTTGTCTATGATGAGACACTTGATCCAATAAACCCAATACACTTCCATCCGTACTACCATCCATGAGTTGGAAACTATCAGATAGATAAATTGTTGACGAGTTTGGATTTTAGCAAGAGTGTTGCCGATCCAAATCTATATCATTACCATGTTGATGACGAGAGCCTAATTTTTATAACTTATTCATAAATCCTTGTTGTTGGATACAAGTAATCCTTGAATCCTGAATTCGAAATGAAGAATCTGAGTATGATGCACTACTTCTTGGGACAAGAAGTATGACAGAGGACCAATGAAATTTTCACGAGTTAAGGAAAATATACAATGAAAAATATTAAAGAAGTTCAAGTATGATAGAATGCAAAATCCACCGTGATGAATTTAAAAATATTGATGATGATTCAGATGAGACTGATCCACAACTGATTGGATCACTGATGTATCTGGTTAACACCAGACTTGATTCATTCCATGGAGTGAATGTGCTTAGTCATTTCATGATTCAATCGAGACAGACTCACTAGACAACAACAAAACATGTATTAAGATATATGCGAGGCACAATTGGATATGGCCTGAGATATGACTCCAGATTGAACTTGAGTTTGCAGGATATGCCGATTCATATTGAGCATAAAGTACATTGGACCGGAAGAGCACATCCGATTGATGTTCTACCATGAAGTTTTACATGGTTTCCTGATGCAGTAGGAAACAAAACTCCGTGGCATTGAGTACCACAGAGGCAGAGTATATAACAGTAAGTGTGCGAAGCGATGTGGCTCCAAAAGCTCATGAGAGATTTACTTGATCATGATATGGATCCTATGATTATAACCAAGAGCCATGTATAAAGCTCCTTGAGAACTCAATGTTTCCTGATGGATCGAAACACGATAAGATGAAATATCCTTATATCAGAGATATGATGCAGAAGAAAATCATACACATGCAATACCTTCCTACACATGAGGAGATTGCATACATATTCACAAAACTAACTTGATGAAGAATGCCTCCCTAGTTCAGAGGGAGTATGGATGACTCCAACCAAGACAAAATTAAAAATACATCTGTGTGAGACTTGGCATGATGAAGAATGCCTCCCTAGCTGAGAGGGAGTGTTGATGATTGCAACCTTGTGAGACATTATCCATCTTACAAACCTATGAGATGTGGATCATTGCAACCATGTGAGATATTCTCCAGCTTACAAACCTGAGAGAAAGCCCCTGAAGAGGGTGTGTGGTTCCTATCTGAGACAGAGCTGGAACGTAGAGATTATCCTGTGGGAAAGGCGATCTGCTGCGTTAGATGTGCCTGTGGCTGAGAACAAGTGAACATATGAAATCCCAAAGTGCCAGGTGCATCGTCATGAGAACATAAGTGAAGATGATGTATTAGCCTCCTCTGAGCAGAAGAGTTGATGAGAAATTCCATATGACTCTCCTGTGTAATGCAGTGGGAAAAAATATATGTTGAGTGGATGTGCCTGTGGATGAGCACAAGTGAATGTGTGAAGAAGTGGTTCCTTTGTGTAATGCAGTGAGCCAGAGATATGGTAATCCCTATGGATGTGCCCCTAGTGGATGAGCACTAGTGGGTGTAAAATATCCCTTGCTATATTATTCAAAAGTCAGACCTGCTTGTAACCCTAATTGTAATGTAAAGGGTACAGGTCGACCCACCTTAATGTAACTGGAAATTAATGTAAAATATAATTAATATGGCTAATATTAATTATATTATAAGCTAGTGAGGTCGGCCCTATTGTGCCAATAGACACTTTTGTTGATAGGTTCAGGTTAATATAAGTAAAGGTAAATTCCCCATTGAGGAATCATATCTTTCATGTAAGTTTGGAAATTTCAGCAAGTACACCTTCTTGGGAAAAGTGCACACCTCTCTTGGGCATTAGAATTCTAGGGTTTGATCACCCTCTTGTGTGCTAGGTTTCCTTGGTGGTGAAGGTCTTTCTCTTGAAGAATATAGCAAAGGATTTGGCTGGGTTTTCTTCCCTTGCTGAGAAGGGTTTCCCATGATACTTCTTGTGTTCTTGTGCATGGTGTTTTTTCTTGTGATTTTGGTTGCTACAACATTAATGGTTATGGTTAAATGCTAAAAATGGAATGAACTTCATGCTTAACCTTGTTTATTGAAAAATCAACATGTTCCACTGCTAGAACTAGTTTTTCTTACTTGCGACACTTGTTTCCTCCTCTGTATCATAACATTCATTTGTCTATGAAAAAACAAAAAAGATGCGTGGGAAGGGAGTATTATCTTATATTGGCAATAGTCGTGTCACCTTTGAACATAACACAAAGTTATTGAGTCCATTTTTCATCATAATTTTGGGATTAGCATGGCCTTAGGAAGCTGAGCTCGTTACAAAGTCTTCTCTACCGACTGGTTACTCTTCCAGTCCCTATAGAGAATTTCATTGATGTCTCCTGCATCTCATGGTTTCATCATTGATTCTATGCTGTCAGAGTCCTCCATATGTCTCATGCTCTTGTTCAAAGGAAGTCTATCAACCTGTGTTGGACACTTCTCATAACTCTTGACTTTGCATGTCGGCCATACCCTCAGTGTTTCTCAGAATCACATGATACTATAGTCCTATCATGCACCCTAGTCTTACTTTCATCATTGGTAGGTAACCTTGAACCCAACAATCGACACTTCATCATTGATCGTTGACTGGGTGGTTTCCCTTGTCTTCGATGACAAGACATCTATTCACACATTGGGATTCATGTAGTATCTTGGATGTCATTAGCCTTATTAGTGGTTTCCTCACCTTTGTCAGCAGTTTTCATCATTGGATGCTATTCATAGGGTCTTTTTTGTGTACCGCTTTCACTTGGCACACACAAAAGACGTACATGGTCGTTGGTTCATGAACATGATCTTCATCCGATTTTCACCAAATCATGAAGCTCCTGCTTTGTACCTTGTGCTGACTGATGAGAGATGCTTTAATGCTCTCCTTTCAGCGGGTCTCTTTCCATCGACTTCAACCCATCTATTATGGAAATGTGACCTAGAGTATTATGAGTACCTTGAGGCTTGCAGTCATTAGTGGCAGGCTCTCTCGCCATCAACAGTTGGGAATACATCAATGTCTCCTGATCGATGGATTATTCAGGTGTTTGACACCGACTCTTTTATTCACACTTGTAAGAATGTAATCGGTTCCTTGATACCTACTCTCATTATCGGTAGGTTATCTTGCATTTATTAACAATATAACTTAGTGACTGGTAATCAAACGATGTCTCATTGTGTTCAACCTCAACTCTTTTATTCACATGATGTAGACTTGCACCCTTGGCAGATTGTGTAGAAGAATTGAAGACATCACTATGTGGCCACAAATTTTTTGAGTTGTTGCTTCTTTTTCATTGGACCAATACCTATATGACTTCAGTGATCATGGGAGATAAGATTGTACTCCATTGTATACAAATATCTTCAGATTGGTTTTAAGACTGGTTCTACTGGGCCTTGTTCGTGACTATGACAACCATTTTCATGTAACTGCATTTGTATTTGCCTATTCATGGCCACATACACTTGTTTGGTATATTTTTACATGGATCTGCAGTGTAATCCTATTGGCAACCATGTATGCAAAGTCAGTGCAGAATGTAATGAGCAACTAGTTCTTCCAGCTGGTTCCCCATCACTCCACTACTGGGTTGTTTATAATGTGTTTCGGCCATCACATATACTCCTCTGACCTCACACATTAGGGGGAATCTGTTATAGAAATATTTGCCTCACCCTATGCAATATTGCATAGAAGACCTTTTTCATTTCCCTATGCAGACTTATCATCCTTGTTTGTAAAATCAGAGCTAAAAATACATATTTTTCCACATGTATGCATCTTGCCTACTATACAACATGCGTATACGCAGGCTGCTCCACTACAACCCATGTACATTAGGTTTTGTGCCAGAAAATGAAAATTAATGTCGGGTTTCCATGTCACGATAGGAGATCTATGATCCTTGGCCTTCCATATGCTGGAAACGTTCTGACTCGGCCCTTCAGTTCCATTTTGAAGGCTATAAATGGGCCAATTCCGAGCTATGGAAAGAGGAGAAAGAATTCAACTTTGAGAGCAAAGTTACTCTGGGGAAATTATTTACTTCATATTGAGTCTGCATCCCTTTTTCCT
>SNQJ01S0094444.1:8501-21240 GCA_010110895.2 Picea sitchensis | reverse complement strand
AGTTGATTTCTACAGTCATTTCCGTCTGTTGTGGCTTTGCTTTGTTGTTGAGGACTAGTTGCAGGTATATTTCTTTGGGTCAAGTGCTCAATGGTGGACTTCATCGAATGTATGGATGAGGTAGGCCTTTTATCTTGTCTTGCTAGCATATTTGTTTTCATAGCATACTTGAGAAGAGAGTTGATTTCTGCAGTCATTTCCGTATGTTGTGGTTTACCCTAGCCATAGAGAGATTTTCCTCATAACAAGGAGGGCGCTCGATAATACGGTCGGGTACAACATTCGATATGCAGTATAGAGAATTAAATGCAGGGAGCAGGCACAAAAATCGAGATGAGATTTATCAAGGGACTGGGAGTGCCAGAGTTAGATTGAAGTGCGGAGACAATAATTTTTGGGTAATTCAACACCACGAATTCAATGGTGCTATATGTTTACTGATTTGAGCAAAGCTTCTGCAGCTTAATTCCATAATGAGGTATACTTATGTATTTTGCCAAATTATTTTGCTGAGTTAATAAAAAGGCCTACCCATTTGAGAGCAGGACCCAAAGACGTAGTCCACTAGGGACGAACTCCATTATCAAAGTTTTTCTGTTGATATTTGATGCTTATGTCTCTTCATTATTTAACTTTTCATTCTTTATGGTGCACTTTAATTTATTCTCATTTAATATAATTCTTTATAAGTCACTTCGATGAAAATATCCCGGATCATGTTGGTATCAGAGCAATCATCTTTGACTTGAATTCTTGAGTGTGAATTCTTACTAGGGCCAATCATAAACAGGGTGAAGGAACTCTTAAGACTTTCAATCCTGAAGTTGGTCGTGCACCCCGAAGGAAGAAAATGGCAGAAGAGGACAAGCGTGTTGAACATGAGAAAAAATTTCATATGGTCTTTTATCACATGTTAGAAATGGTCGAGTGAATGTATGGAGACTATGAGAAGAGGATGAAGAAGAAAGAGAAGAAAAAGGAAGCACACGATGATGATAATGCTTTGGTAAATCAAGGGGCTGGAGGAGACCCTCTCGAGCCTCAATCTTCACCATCAAGTTCTAGCTCTTCTTCCTCTGAGCATTCTCATCATTCTCATCATTCTAGCCATAAAGCTTATTTTAAGAAACTATTATTAAATCTTGATGTAAAATTTTCTTTACCTATGTTTAATGGAGATGCTAATTGGATCCGACAGGTTGAATTATATTGCCGTGTTTAACAGATTGATGAAGAGGAAGTTAAAGTGCAATTGGCTTCTCTTCAGTTGGAAGGAACCACTCTTGTATGGTGGGAGAGAAAACTTCAGGACACAAGTAAGTGTGGTAATCTTCTTTCCTCATGGGAGGAATTTAAATCAGTGATAAGGAAGCAATTTTATCCATTGGGTTATTTACATAAAGCAATGATGGAATGGATAACTTTAAGACAAAGTAAAGGTCAAACTGTACAAAGTTTCACTGAATAATTTAGGAAGAAATCTCTTGCATTAAACATTCCCTTGGATTGTTATTAAAATTTAATAAAGTATATTGGCGCACTTCACAATTATATTCGTCATACTTTGCTATTTTTTAACCCCACCGGTCTTGACAAAGTTTGTGTGCAAGACACTCACATTAAGAACAAGGGAAAGTATGTTCAAGAAGATCCCACAAAGAAACCTTCCAATTTACCACATAAGGCATTTAAGAAGTTTAAAAGGAAGGACAAGAAGACCACCACTGTAAAGAGAGAAGAAGGAAAGCCATATTGCATTCATCGTGAGAAAAGTGGTCATGATGATGAACACTGTTGGAAACTACATCCAGAGAAGAGACCGAAGCAGTTCGGTGGAAAGGGGAAGACAAAGACCGTTGCTACACTGCAACAAGTTCTTGGTTCCGATTTAGGAGATGAAGGAAATATCACAGCGGTTGGAGTACAAGGTAAATATTCCCTTCATGCTAGTTCAAATTCCAATAATAAATCTCATGATGATGAACAAAAGAGGAATGAATTATTTCACATAAGAGTTGTATCAAAACACACTAAGATAGATACATTATTTGATCCGGGTACCCAAGTAAACTTGATATCTAATGCACTTGTCAAAAAGATGGGTCTTGAAACTAAACCACATCCAAAGCCTTATCCTCTTGGTTGGGTATGTGATAAAGAAAAACTTAATGTCACCAAGCAATGTAGGGTTAGATTTTCTATTGCTTCAAAGTTGATTGATGGAGTGGATTTGGATGTTGTATCACTTGATATATGTGGCATAGTGTTGGGGAGTCTTTATCTTTATGATAGAAAAACAGTCTTATTTAGTCAGGAGAACAAATACCACCTTACTAAGGGGGGAGTGGAATATATTGTTAGAGCCCACAACATGAGGGTAAACACAACACTTGTTAGTGCAGGACAAATGAAGAGACTCTTAAACACTAATAAGAGATATGTACCCATGGTCATAAGGGAGAAAGATGCCGGAACATCCAACACTTTCCAGGGATGCGATCCTTCTCATAAGAAAGAACTAATTGATATTATTTCTAAGTATGATGAGATTTTCCAGGAACCAGATGGATTAAATCCTAAGAGGGAAATCCAACATGAAATACATCTTCAACTGTATTCTCCTCTTCCTAATTGTTAATGTTTATGCCATTATTATAGTTCTTTGCATTTCATAAGATAAGAGCATAATAAGAACAAGATCACTAAGAAATACACATCCACAAGAGACACAACATTTATCCTGGGAAACCCTCTAGGGGAAGAAAACCCAACAAAACTTCCTTATCATAAATAGCTTATACACAATGTTCAAAGAGATAACTCAACCAATACAAGAAAAGTCCTCCTCAAGAGATGTGCCACCGCCCTTCTTCTCCTCTCTCCAACTTGAAGTGCCCGGCTTGCCCTCATAAGAATGAGCAAGTGAAGTGTATTCAATAGTAGTGACCTCTTATTTATATCAATGTCAGCATGTGAAGAGAGTCACCATCTGGCCGGGGCAGGCTACCACTCCGGTGGTAGCCGCGCAATTAATTCACATATTTATAGCTGCTGGGGCCGACTTCTTATTACTTTGTAATTGTCCAGATGACCAATGCGCAAGAGGTTGGTCATATACAATTACCGACATGATTAATGACATGATTAATCCAATGGGGATTAATCCAATAACAATAATAATAATAATAACCGATTATCCTGGTAGATTTAATCCAATAATATAATGACATGATTAATCCACAATGAGGATTTAATCCAATAACAAAATAATAAGAAGAATGCTCTTCGCGGTTACATTATTTCAACACTCCCCTTAACAAGAAGGGTATTTCTTGACATCAGGCGAGAGAGAGGTATGCATCATCGGTGGCATCTGGGGGCAGTATCATCAATATCATCTTGAATTGTCTAGCACATTTTCTGAGGAGTCATCGAAGTTTTCTTCATCAACAACATCATCATTCTCAAAGGAGAATGCTATTATCATCTACATCAAACATGTATCGGTAAAAAATGATACCTCATTACCAACACTAGGATGTCACATCAGGTACTACACTAGCTCAATGTCCACCGATGGTTAATTTGGTAGCTCGGTGTTAGTCACACATCTTAGCTTTTTACATCTAACAACTAGGTCAAGAGCAAGTAATATCATCATCTCGCTTTATGTCTAACAACTAGGTCGGAAGCGTGAGGAATCCCTTCGTAACTACGTCTAACAACTAGGTGAAACATGACTCATCTTCTTTTACATCTAACAATGAGATTAGAAGCAAGGAACATCAACATCTCAACTCGATCTAACAAGCAGAGGTCCGGAAAGCAAGGAATCATCATTATGCTTTACATCTAACGGTAGATGTCAGAAGCATAACTCATCTTTGCTTTACGTCTTACAACGAGATTAGAAGCAAGGAACACATCGCGTCATGCTTTAGATCTAACAACGAGGTCCGAAGCATGACTCATCTTGCTTCACGTCTAACAACTAGGTTAGAAAAAGCAAGGGAGATCAACGGCGTTATGCTTTACATCTAACGGCTAGGTGAAACTGCTCATCTTGATTCGATCTAACAAGGCCGGAAGCAAGGATCACATCGTCATGCTTTACATCTAACAAATAGCGAGGTCGAAGCATGACTCATCTTGCATTACGTCTGACAGCTAGGTCAGAGCAAGGAACACACATTGTCATGATTTATGTCTAGTAGCGAGGTCAGAAGAAAGGATACATCTACTCCCCCTTTAAGGAAAGGTCCTTTCGGACAATACCAAGCTTATCTGAAAGTGTTCAACTTTTACAAGAGATAAGGCTTGATCATCACATCAACAACTTTGTTCATCACGTGCTAATGTACTAGAGCTTCAAGGCTCCTCTACGTACCATGTCGCGAATGAAATGAAGCGGATCTCTATGTGCTTGACGTCGTGGAACACATGATTCTCGTCGTGGAACACATGATTCTCTACAACATTGATTGTCACATAGAATCGCGGTTGCTCATCTCCAAATCAAATAGTCATGCCAGCAACTTTCAAAGCCATATAAATTCGCAGCGAGAAGAACATGTGGCAATGTACACTACTTATGTTGTGCTGAGAGAAATAATGGATTGCTTCCCTACTACCCTTACCGAATCATAAAGCGATCCCAAAGGCTGAAACAATAACATCCGAGGAAGTGCTGTCAGCGACGCTTCCTGCCTAATCTGCATCATTATATCCACTCGGTGTGAAGTCATGATCTCCATCATATTTGGGTCATAATCGACGTTGTTTCGATCGATGTTGAACAACTCGATCAGTTGATGGTCGTCGGTATCGGTCAATAATAACGTCTATCAATCGGTGTCGACCAACAAATTCAACTTTGCTTCCATGGGTGTATTCATGGACTTGCATTGAACATGTCGAATCTCTTCAAGATTTTGACCGTGTACTTCCCTTGGTTAAGGAAGATTCTTTAGGACTACGTCATACCTCAAGACCCTAAGTGTCAAGTGGGCCAAAGGTCTTTCATTTCAAATTCAGCAACAAGTCTCTATTTACATTCGTGATGAGCTTTTATACTCCAGTTAAGAATAATTCATCCACATACATTAATGTATTATTGGTTCATTATCCATGATCTTGAAGTAGAGATTTGAATGCAGCACCTCTTGTGAAGCCAAGTTCGTCAGAAAGCTGTCTATCTGACCATACCAAGCTGCAGGGAGCTTGCTTCAAATCCGATATAAAGGCTTTCTTCAATCGGCGGAACATGAGACTCGTCTTCAACCTCAAATCCTTGGGGTTGCTCTATACACTTCCTCTAATGATACCATTGAGAAAAGCTATCTTCACATCCATAAAGTTGCAACTTCCATTTCATCTTAGCTTGTGAGCTATAATGGTTACATTCGAGAAGTGTATCTAGTTACGGGAGCGAATGTCTCTTCATGGTCGATTCCTTCCTTAAGGAAAATCCACGGTGACAAATCTTGATTTATATTTCTCAATACTTCCATCAACATCATGTTTTATCTTGAAGAGCCATTTTGATGATACCATCCTTACTTTTGAGTGAGACAATTTCCCATACATCATTCTTCATTATGGATTGGTATTCCCTGTCATGGAATCTTCCCATTCAACTATACGGATGGCCTCTTTAAAACATCGTCGAGGTTCCTCATCAAGTAGATTTCACATCAAAGACATGTACCCGGAGAATGGCTTTGGTCTCTTCACGGTATCTTGTGGTTCGATGCGGAACACCATACTTCTCTCCATCTTGAATAAGCTCTCTTGCCCAAAGCGGGCTTTCTTTTATGGGAGAAGGTCATTTTGAGGAAGTTCTTGAACTACGTAATATCATGATATTCAAGAGTCTCCCTCATCCGAGTTATGACTTCCCATACAGGGGTTATGACTCGGGAACTTCACCCTCCACAGATTGTTGTCACAGGATTTCTTGAGTTCCTCTTCATATACCTCTTCAATTTGGCATCTTCTTGATTTCTTAAGTGCAACTTCTTCATCAAAGGTCCGTCCACGCTGATCTCAATATGGCGGTGACGGGGTATGTAGATTGAGGCCTTAATACCTCACGTTATCCCACAAATATTCCCTTCTTCGGAGGTTCCATCTCATTTCTTTTCTCTTTCGGTATATGGATAAATACGGACAACCAAATATTTTGAGATGAAACACCTCGGCTTCTTTCGATTGAACATTTCTTTGAGTCTTGAACCCAAATTGCGTATGGGATAATGCATGCGCACATAAACGAAGCGCCATTGCATGCATACATAAGCACATAGGAGATATTGATCGTAGTCTTCATAGCTTCCAACATGGTTACGTTCTTCCGTTGAACCACAGTTTTGTTGAGGGGATCTTGATCCCAACTTATCTTTCGCAGTTCATGAGTTTTAGAATTTTTCATTTCCTCATTATCGACTGAGTATCTTAATCTTCCTTCTGAGAAGGTTCTCTTATCAAGGCTTTGAATTCCCTTGATCTTGTTGAAAACTTCAAATATATCCAGTCTTTTATGAGAATAATCATTAATGAATGATAAAGTATGCATACCTACCATTAATGGAGGATGATGGCGGTGATGGGCCACACTCACGATGCGAATGAATGAGTTCTAGGACTCCTTATGCCTTGTTGTCCCTCTTAGAATCGGGTTCTTGATGTTCTTCCCATGGCACATCCATCGCATGCGCCTTCATGATCAACCTTTTCGGTTACGGTAAACACAGCCCTGACTTTGCATATGTATGGTAAGCCTTGTAGTTGATGTGAGTTAATATTCTAGAGTTCACATGGATTCTTCAATGGCGTGGGTCATGGCGACTTACGACCCTGCCTTCTTCTTTCCGATGATTGCTTCATTTATGATCTCTCCTTTAGCGTTGCCTTAGTGCTATAGCTTCCTCATGTGACACAAAGGGCAAAGATGCGACAAAACAACAAAGCAAAGAATAAATCCGCTGCCAGTAATATAAAGCAATAGCACGAACAATCATCCACTGATGGCCTCCTCTAGAGCTATTAGCATATTTTAGCAAAGATTAAAGGTAAGAATACAATACGAAATGAGGTCAACCTCTCTTGAGTGTTGTGACCAAGCATTCTTCAATGACAATGCGGAAACTAACACGAGGTTTCTCCTAGAGGAGGTGTTAGTAATATCAAAACAAAGGTATTCTCACATGTTATCAGGTATAATGCTACGATGATTGCTATCTCAACTAAAGTCATTAGCTTTCATGTGTACCTTTGGATGTGATTTAATCAAACCTGGAACTTGGGTTTTGTTCTCAAGAATGAGTGCTTGCTTTTCTTCAGGTCTCCTTCACTCAAGATTAGCCGAGTGCTTTCTTCGACTATCTTACGTACTAAGACAATACACTAACCGGCAACCAAAGGTTGAGTTAGAGGATAAAGCTCTATGATCAACTTTCAATCCTTGTGGTTGATCATAGCTTCAACATTGTTTCTTGATCGAGATAATTTCATAAACAAATAGATGCATATTAGAATAAATGCACACACAGGACATCATTTCCTTTTGAATGTGTTGGATCTTGAGATCATACTGGATCTCATGGAAAGATCCCTTCTCACACGCAAAATACTCTTTAGGGTTTAACCATTAACCATATGTGAGTACACACCTCGGATAACATTTGCGGTAGTGGCTCCATCTGGTAACAGCGGTAATCATTACCAAAAACTTCAAAGAGTGATTGGCCCGGATTCTGTGACTATAAGCGCAAGCGAATGCTTGGGCTGGCTGCGGATTTACGAGGTACAGCTGTACGGATTGCGAGGCTGCAAGCGCGAAACTGCAACTTAGGAACAAGGGAAACCCTATTTTTCAAGCTTCTAAAATTGCGAGAAATTGCAGGTCGGGGGATAGATCGTTAGGTAGAGGCGGGGATTGACAGATGCCGGTCAGTTCGAAATCGGCACTACCCCCTCAAATCTGATCTCTGCTTGATTTACGGGTGAATGCTTGGTTTTACGGTACTTTTGGTACTCTGGTACACTGGTACTTTTGGTTTTGGTGCTTTTATTGAAACTAGGGTTTCACTTTTTTGGGAGATCTATCCACTGAAAACATTTGCTCTAGATGCCAAATTGATCCTTGGGGGAGAGGTACGCCCAACTTTCTAGGGTGTTAGGGGGCTGAAAATACTTGTTTTTTCAAAACCCTAATTTTAGGGAATACTGATAACCGGTGACGTTTTTCCTCTTGCGATTGTGCTTTCTTCAGGTTGGCTCCGAAACCATGTTAATGTTTATGCCATTATTATAGTTCTTTGCATTTTCATAAGATAAGAACTGGCAGAGCAGAATCCCAATACACACATCCACAAAAGAGACACAACATTTATCTGGGGAAGCCCTCTAAGGGAAGAAAACCCGGCAAAACTTCCTTATCTTGGCTTTTCGTATTGAGGTTAACTCAACCAATGAAGAATTCTCCTCAAAGTCATGACCTTCTTCTCCTCTCCAACTTGAAATTGCGACTTGCCTCATAAGAGAATGAGCAAATTGAAGTTATTATTCAACTAATAATTGAGGTGCTAGCCTCTTATTTAAATCAATCGACGCGTGTGAAGGTCACCATCACGGCGGGGCGGAGCCTCTCACTACGGGTGGGTAAACCCACCTTTAATTAATTCACGGCCCTTTCATTATAGCTGGCTGGGGCGACTTTAGCATTACTGCGCATTGTAGATGATGACCAATCCGCGAGGGATTTGGTCCTTATACAATTACCCGACATGATTAATCCCTCAATGGGGATTAATCCAACAACAATAATAAGCTGTAATAACATGATTAATCCTGATATGGGGATTAATCCAATATCAACTAATAATAATAGCATGATTAATCCACAATGAGTTTAATCCAATAATAATAATGACATGATTAATCCTGATGGGAGTTTAATCCAACAAAATAATAAAGAATGCTCTTGAGTTATTTCAGCAACACTAATGTGAATGATGTCGGTTGTAGAGATGTGAGAGATAAAGGTACAAGGCTTGATAGCGGATTAAGAGCCACAATGGGGATTTAATCCAATAATAATAATGACATGATTAATCCACAATGGGGATTTAATCCAATAACAAAATAATAAGAAGAATGCTCTTCGCAGTTACATTATTTCAACACTAATGTGGGCATGTACATGATGTCAGTTGTAGAGATGACAGAGATAAAGAAGCAGGTACAAGGCTTATTGGATTAAGAGGTCATCATGCCCAACTCATCTCCTTGTGGTTCTCCGATCGTGATGGTGCCAAAGAAAGATGGCACATGACGAATGTGTGTCGATTACCGAGCCTTAAATAAAATCACGGTGAAAAATCGATATCCCCTTCCTCATATAGGTGATTTACTTGATCAATTAAAGAATGTTGTTTATTTCAGTAAGTTGGATTTGTGCAGGGGATACCATCATATCAGGGTTGCAGAACATGACGCATGGAATACTGCCTTTAAAACCAAATAGGGATTGTTTGAGTGGTTAGTTATGCTGTTTGGGCTTTGTAATGCTCCAACAACTTTCATGCGTGTGATGAATGATGTATTCAGTCCTTTTCTAGATGATTTTGTGATTGTATATTTAGACAACATTCTTATATTTAGCGGGACTTGGGATGAACATGTAAGGCATGTAAAGAAAGTATTGGATACTTTGCAAATGGAAAAGTTGTATGTAAAATTGTCCAAATGTGAATTTGGTAAGATTGCACTTGTGTACTTAGGTCATATTGTAGGAGGAGGAAAATTAAAAATTGATCCTTCCAAGATTGATGTAATTGTAAATTGGTCTGATCCCAAAAATGTAACCGAAATACAAAGCTTCTTAGGTGCAGTCCAATATTGGAGGAGATTCATTTCAAACTTCTCATTTATAGCAACTCCTTTGCATGCTTTAACCAGTGTGAAGAACACTTTTCAGTGGGGAGGAAAGCAACAAAAAACTTTCCACACTTTGAAGAAAAAGATCAATACCGCACCAATATTAGCACTGTTGAATATTCAACAACCCTTCGAGATTGAGATAGATGCCAGGGGATATGCCATGGGTGCAGTATTGATGCAATATCGTAAGCCTATCTGTTACCACTCTGAAACTTTTAACCAAGATGTTGTTAACTATTCTACATATGATAAAGAGTTGTATGCATTAGTTTAAATTGTAAAGAAATGGAAGCACTACTTGTTAGGGAAGGAAACAATCATACATACAGATCATCAACCCTTACATTATATCCAAGCACAGACCAAATTGAAACAATCTCGACATTACTTTTGGATGGGTTTCCTATAACAATTTCATTTGGTAATCAAGTACAAAAATGGTACGAGTAACAAGGTAGTTGATATGCTTTCTAGACCTCCTATTGTTGCTTCTATTATTTTGAAGAATGTTTCTTTATCTCATGATAGCTATGTGGAACAATATGCCATTGATGAAGATTTTAAAGAAGTACATGAGAAGCTAACCCATGGTGCACAGGCAGAGAACTATCTTCTACAGGGAAAACTACTGTACCATCTTGGAAAGCTATGTATTCCTACAAGTGAATGAGTCCATGTAATACGAGAATCTTGGGATGAACAAATACCCTATGTACAACATGCTTACAACTGAGCCTTACATTCCTCCACTCAGTGTTCACCTTTTGAGACATGTTTTGGGTATTTATCTAAGGTTCCTTTGGAATTGATGTATGGGAGAGATGCAGATTCAAATGAAGAAAGAAATGAATACAGAGCTCGTAAGTTCATCTAGAGGATCTAGCAGGTACACCAAGAAGTCATGAAACAGTTGGAGAAATGTCAGGCACAGTATAAAGCTCGGCATGAAAAACACAAGGTCGATCATCAGTGCCAGGATGGAGACCAGATATAGCTTCACATCAGTAAAGAAAGATTGAAGGGTGATGGCAAGAAACCCAAACCCATCCGTTATGGACCCTTCACTATTTTGGAGAAAAGTGGTACCAATGCTTTTCGTCTAGATCTTCGACCTTATATGGAGATCTATTCAATTGTAAATTGTGAGAACTTGAAATTTTTTTAGCCTCCCATGATCATGGATTAGGGTGAGGAAGTTTCAATACTTTCAGTTGATGATTTTTCTCACAAGTACTTGGATGAGTTAAAGGTAGATATCATCTTGGACATAAGGATGAGGATTTCACATAGGGGTGATGTTGATTATCCTAGAGTAGGCTTAAAGAACATATATCCAAGCAAAGCAAAGTGGATTGAGAAGGACAAGGTGAGGGAACTCTTCCCTCACTTATCTGTTGATTGATGAAAGATTTTGGTGGTTCGAAAAGCTTTCAGTGGGAAGGTGTGATCCAAAAAGGATCCAGTGAAGATTAAGGACAACTCAAAATTCACAGAAGCAACTCAGGAAGCTTAGAATGGCCTTAGCATATAGAGAAAGGGAAAAGATTCAAAGTCCCCAAAACTTAGTGAAATTGGCATCATCACGAAGATATCGTCGCAAGATTTCCAATGGTGTAAACGACTCATCAAATGAAGTTACGGATCGAAAGAAATTCACGGTCAAAGTTTTGGTCAACTTAGCCCAGTCAACATCCGTACTGTTGACATCGACATCGGTATGGATGACGTCAACATCCATACAATGTACATGGCACAAACAGAGGGTGACACATGTCATGATGATGTTAGCATGACATCATCATGGTGATGTGGCAGCATCAGAGTTTACCACGTGTCACTCATTTTTGGCATTTTCAGCTCAATCCATGGACCAATGAAAAAGCGTCACGTGGCAGTCCATACAACCACGTGGAAGAATGTACAATGACATGGTAGGTGACATGGTAGGTGACTATGTAGGTGGTTGGCATGGGCCAGTGGTTGGATTCCACGTGGTCCAGTCATGGGTTGCCACATGGCAGTGGGAAAATGCCCAGTGAGGGCCCAAAACTGAATTTCAAAATTAAAAAAAATGGGCCCGCCAAATCTGGCGGAGCCCCTTCAGATCTAGTGGCCAAACGATAAACTTTGACAAATCTCCAAACTAGAAAAAGTTACAATCCACATATATGTTTATTTTTATAACTATAAACCAAAAGGGGAGGCCTGCGGGCTTGACCCTGAGACCTCCCCCTATACAATGCCTTAACAATAAGATCCAACACCGTTAGGTCAATGGGCTACATTGTGTAGTCCGCCCCACTTTTTCCTTAAATTCTGAGTCTACCCACAGATGGGGAGGAGGGCGTTCGACAGTACGGTCGGGCACACATTTTAGAGGAAGTACAAAGAATTAAATGTAGGGAGCAGGCACGGAAACCGAGACAAGATTTCTCAAGGACCTGGGAGTGCCAGAGTTGGATTGAGGCACGAAGACAATTTTTTTTGGGTAATTCGATGCCACGAATTCAATGGTGCTATTTGTTTTCTGATCCGAGTAAAGCTTCTGCAACTTAATTACAGAATGAGGTATACTTATGTATTTTGCCAAATTATTTTGTTGAATTAATAAAAAGGCCTACCCATTTGAGAGTAGGACCCAGAGACATAGTTCACTAGGGACGAACTCCGTTATCAAAGTTTTTGTGTTTATATTTGATGCTTATGTCTCTTCATTATTGAGATTTTCCTTCTTTATGGTGCACTTTAATTTATGCTCATTTAATAAAATTCTTTATAAGTCACTTCAATGAAAAGA
>SNQJ01S0094443.1:57155-70335 GCA_010110895.2 Picea sitchensis | reverse complement strand
CATAGAATTGGGAGAATTGGTTCTGCAGATCGCCGTGTCCACAGCTACCGCCTGAAACGTTTTCAGGGACGGAGTAATTTTGTTTTTATCAAATAATTTAAAGAAATATATTCATCGTTCTTTTTCATTTAGAGAGGGCGTATTTCTGTATGAGTGAACGTACCTGTTGTACCCTCAGTGTAGAAGGTTGCATGTGCATTCTGCCAAGCACCGTGTGCATTAACTCTAGGAGCAACTCACAAGAACCCCAACATTAAATATAAAGTTTTCAAAAAAAATGATTCAGTTCAAGTTTATATAATTTACTAAATTTTTTTGAGAAATTTGGAATTATTTGTATACTTAAAAAGAAGGTTGAAATATATTTGTCCACATCTCCGAAATTAGTCTTGATAAAAAACTTTGTTTTGCAATTTTCCTCCTATTAAAATCAAAGTTAAAATATTTGTTGACATCTAATTTGCTAAAACAGTTTAATAGGAAACTATGTTAATTTCTGTTTGTGTTAATACAAAAATGTGTTTCTATCAAAATTTATGCTTCATTATTAAAAACAAATTAAATATTAAGAAATATATTATTTGAAAATTAATATAAATATAAATAAATCTAATAAAAAGTGACTAAAATATTTTATATATTTATAGGTTATCATTAAAACAAATATATATTTTGTATCTCATTTGTTTAAATATAAATAAATTCATAAAATAAAATAAAAATAAAAATTTATAAACTTATTTATTATTATATATATAACTTATTTTTACATAAATAAATAAATAATGTATTATTTAGGACAAATATTTTAATTATAATAATTTATTTTATGTTAATTATATAAAATTTTCATATATGGAAAATAGAAACCTAACATCTTCCATAATATAGAGTTAGAAGATCAGCATAGATCCATCTTAACACACTAGATCTATCAAGCACCAAGGTGCAAGCATTGTTTCGAGTGCAAAACTTGAAAAAAGGTTAAAGGTTTTCATTTCTCCATTTGGATGCTTGTGGGGTAAGATGGATGAATTCTAGTAGTAATAGTAAATATACTAAAGTATATGGTAATACTAAATACTAAAGTAAAAGAAACAATAGTAATACCAAGTAATAGTGAATTTTTTTAAGTAATATTAGTATATTAAAATAAAAGTAAATATGAAACGTACCTTTTTAATAACAACTTTTCAATGTACTTTAAATTTTTTAAAATTTTGAAATCTTTGAAATCTAACATCACTTGAAAACTTCTCCTCCATATTGGGTTGTAGAGCACCTAATTGTTGGAGTCAATTCCTAGAGCTAATATGGATTTGAGGAATGAGAATTTGAGATGTAGATTATACCTCCCGCTCCATAGTGACATGGTTCACCTTATGTTGCCCCATCAAAGTACGCCCATGGATTTTCTTTGTTTTTATCCTCCATTGCTACAAGTCATGCCGTGAATATATAATTTCTTGTTAGCAGTCGTGGATGTTGCTAAGGCCCTGGGTTGCACATAAGAGGTGATCGACGAATCTATCCTCGAAGAAGCTATCATTTTTTGCAGGCCATATTCCTCAACATACTATTAGAAGGAGATCTTTGTAATATTTTTGTGTTGGGTTTGAGCACCAAATTTTGAGGAATTCTCCACAAAGGTGCCATGCCAAACATTTTGCAACCCCTTTAGCCCACCATCAATTTGAATTGCTTGGATTAACTACATTTTGTTGAAAAAAAGAAGTTGGACTCCTGACACATTGATAAACTACATCTACCTGATTTGTACTTGCTTCTCCTCTGAAGAATGTCCCTGGTCAAATATTTCATCCTCAGTAAAAACCACATGAAATATTTGTACTTTGAGGGGAAATAGAAATCGCAAATAATCTACCACCACCACTTTGATTATTCTCAAAAACATTTAGATAATACAATTGTAGCCCCTGTTTGAGGTTTATAGACCAAGAGGTGTGTATCCCTACTAGGGATTCTTCATTATCGATCAAACGAACATGAATGGATTTTAGTTTATCAACATATAAGCCCCATCGATGCAAATCACCCTCTCTAAAACCTAGAAATTATGAGGTGACCCAACCTTGTCCCCAAATAGAGGAGGTTGTATGGTCAACAACTCGTGAAAGGTTAAAGAGTCCTATGTTCGAGTGGTGTTATACCATATTACGCGGAATAATATGTTCCATACCACTCCCCACCGAAGGATATTCCTCTTGGTGGACCTCGAGACCATTCCCTACCTTCCAAGCGGAGCCTTCTCCAATCAATGGAAAGGATGAGATTGTTTCCTTCTAAATCACGATGCGATTTTGAAATTTCTTGTTTGGTTTGTGGATCCAATCTACAATGGTGTCGGAAGATAGCTATGTATTTTTTATATGCCTCTTTTACCCAAAGTGCTCAAGAGAAAGCGATAATATTTTTAATACCCCAGCCTCCTAAGGGTTTTGGGAGTGTTATGTTGCTCCGTTTAATCTAGGTCATTCATTTCTTGTCTAGGACACCAACTTGATGAGGACCAGTCCTCCACCTTTTGAGAGCCACCGAAAGATCAAATTTGACATTTATCTTTCGCACTTTTCCATCAATCAGTCCCAGCCCTTGTTCACATAAGAGTTTGTCTTTAACCTAAAACCTAGATATTTCAGGTCCTTGTCCAGTGACATCCATTTGAAAGGAAACAGGTTATTAATAAAATCCACATCTTCCTCATCCGAGCCTTCAAATGAAATGATCGACTTATCAAAGGAAATTCTAGGTTATCAAATATCAGAGTTAAATGAACAAAATTTGAGTTGAAATCAACTAATATCTTACCATTCCTCCTCGAGTCTTCAAACACATGAAGCAGATCCTTTTCGTGTCATTCAAAGAATATCATGAAGAATTGAATGGTCCAACCATCGATCCCAAGGCTCTCAAGGCTCTTTGGAAACAATGGAGGACCGCCTCTAATTCATCCTTGGTTACATCAACAATTAGAGAATAGTTGTTGCCTTTATTTAAAAAGATTGGAAAAAACTAGGCAATTCTGACCACTTCTACCAATGATGCCCTTTCATTGTCCTTGCAAAGTCTACCAAAGTGTGTCACCCCAACAATTTATAAGCGTAGTATGTGTATCTTCAAAGGTAATAACCTCTCCTCTTTCAGAGAACCTCCCCTCCTTCAGAGTTTCTAATTTTCTAGATACGATATTGATATATCTACGATGATTTGAATAATGATTGAAGAAATTGGATTTTTCATCCCCCTTAGATAGTGAGAGAGCCCCCCTCTCTTTAGTCGCCAATCTGCTTCGTAGTCCTCTCCAATCTTCCTTCATTTTTGGTCCAGCAGCACTAGCTCAGCTTTATACTCAGCTGATAGAAACCCAAATCATTCCCTTTTGACCATTCTACAAGTTTATCTTCATTACATTTCAGCTCATTATCCTCTTGACATTTCATGTCATGTTCCCATCCTGAAACCATTTTTTTGACTTCTTTAAATATTCTCTTCAAACTGTAAAGCCAATGTTTCTCTCACAGAGGACCCAAGGGTCATTCACTAACTGCACAATGTCCATTTTATTTTAATTATAAGCAATTACCTAATGACAAGCTTGAGAAAAAAAAATTGTTTTAATTTATAGTAACATGTTATTTTATTTAGAAGATTTTAAATGCACTAATTTGGTTGTCAAAAAAATTATTAATAGATTATTTTAATTAGGAATAGCTGATCAAAATATCTATACCATGAGGTAGATGTTTAAGACAGTTGCTTTTAATTCGCTCTAACCAACAGTTACTTTTATTTAACTTGATATTACAATGATATCTATGTATTATAATCGAGACACCATCCCGATCGCCCAATAGTTGGCTTTCTGGTCAATCTTGGGAGAAAACTTATGTTATAAATGTTAATATGGAAAGAAAAGTTTGTGGTACAGAGAACTTCAACGTGGTCATCTCATGAATGAGCAATTTTATTTAACCTCTTGTGTGACTTCATTGAACATGGTATGCAAATCATGTAGATTATTTTCTTGAATGTTTTTTTCTTTGGTATTATTTATGATTTTTATAGATGTTGGGATTGATTTTCTAAGTCGAAATCTAACAATTAAATAAAATATTATTGTTTAAATTATATTAAATAAATTTTATAATCATATTATTTTGGTGAGGAGTTTAGAATATGAATTGTATTTTTAAAATAAATTACAAATAAAAATAATAGAAAAATATTGGTATATAATTTTTCATCTATCTTGATACTTTCAAGGTAGGAAAATTGGAGGAATTTACTTGTAAGGAGCATTTTAATGGCAGGTCTAGTTTGGAGATTTGGGGTCTCCAATCTTCTAGATCCAACTTGAGGCATCAAAAAACAGATTTTGTGATAAAAAAATTCTTATCATAACTCTAACATCTTGATGTTATTCTACACATGAAGATCTTTCCAACAATTCAAAAATAACCTCAATGAAAATTCATGTGCAAAACTGATCTAATGGAGGGGTGCATTCAACAGAGATGAATCTCCTTTGATGGAGGGTGCATAACGTTTTTAGAGAAACCCCTTCAATGATTATCGTTCCATGTAGAGAGAGATAGACAGAGAGATATGTAGAGCATTTGTCAACTCGTACTCCTCTACAATGACTCCTATCTAACACATTAACGCAGAGAGAATGAGGAGGGTTCATTAGTTGTCTGAATGCGCATGAATTCCACACAAAAATTCCCACGCTCTCTATAACACGTAGCATAAGAGAGATGTGCACCAGTTCCTTTGGTGCGCAACTCTCTCAACAATTGCACATAGAAAGGAAAATAGTTTTTCACACAGAAAAACGTCCCCTTTAATAATGCAGAGCGACTTCTTACAAAAGTGATTATTATTTTTTATTTTGTGCGACTCTGCGCATTCATACTAGTGATAGAAGTTTCTCGCAGCAAAGCACTGACAAAATATGACTATGCATTTATTTATACATAGCCTTGCTTACTATGGTGCTGAAGGATTTATTACAAATATATAAATTGACTAGCACTGACATGGATCAGAAATTAGCATAGTACTTTCTTTTAGAACGCCTTGCTTTGTGGACATGAGAGATCATATTACAATATAATTTTCTACCAGTTCACCAAGGAAGGGGGACTCCCTTCTTGGTGGCCCAATTACTCTCTTTTTATATTTGGAAGTGTCCTTTATTCGACCACGAACTAAGGGAACTTTCCTTGCACTGTCGTGACTAACATCCACTTGGCATGTCACTAGAGGTTGGCATTTCTTACTGACCATGTATGGAACATGATGTTTCTTGGAAAGATCCAAAGTTACCTGCAAGGAAGCTACAATTGGAGTGTGTTTATGTGATAAATTATTAACGCCGCTATTTTTAGCCCGTTTTTTTCGATGTTGATGTGCTAATCCCGACATAGTCCAAATGAAAGGCATATTTTTGTGCACCAGAGGTTGAAATACAAGACAGAACTCAAAAGGAAAGAAGTTAGTGGAAGAGTGTTTTTCCCTCTTGTAAGGGCGTAACTTCTCTAAATCCTGCATCATAAGGTAGAATTCTTTGGCGTAGAGGTGGTAGTTAAATTTGGATTTGGACAAGGTCTTGGAGTGGTAATTCATCGGGTGACATCCTTGTTTATGCATCTCTCAAATAGAAAACTGACAAAATCTCACTGTGATAGGCCACGGGGTGGGCTTGGTGAGTGAGAACTACACACACAACATAGTCCAAAGCATATGTCTCGATTTAAAAGGGCTGATGCAGGTCCAGTAATGAATGTATCGGGGATGAGAACAAGCACTTCTTCAAATCATCTAACCCTTGTTGCTGAGACAGGCCCCACAAAAATTTTTCCTTACCAACACCCCTAGTTACTTGGCTGAGGGGGCATGCAATATGGAAGAATCCCAACACGAACCTACGATATAAATTGGCAAGGCCCAAGAAGCTCTGAATCTCACTGAGTGTGGTTGGGGATGGCTAGTCACCGATGACATGGATCTTGGCTGGATCCACATGCACACCATGTTGATCAACTATGTAGCCTAGTTACTGGACTCTGTCCATGCCGAAGGAGAATTTTTCCAAGTTGGCATATAACTTGTGCTACCGCAGGGTGTGCAAAACTTTTTCAATGTGTTGCAAGTGTTCCACCCAATTCTTATTGTAGATGAGGATGTCATCCATATTCACCACTATAAAAGTATGGGTGAAAGGTCACATGATATCATCCATCATCCTCCTCAAAGTTCTTGGAGCATTTGTCAAAACAAAGGGCATGCCCATCCATCCAAAAATACCTTCTTTTGACTTTAAGGAGGTTTTCCATACATCTATATGTTCTTTGGGGACCTTGTGGTAGGCATACTTTAGATCAATATTACTAAAGTATTTTCCTCCCTTGAGATGATCAAGGAGATCATCGATTCTGTGAATTGGGTACCAGTTCCAGACTGTAATTTTATTTATTGGCCGATAAACAATGCAGAATCACAAGGTGCCATCTCTCTTCAACACCAACACGATTGGGATCCCACAAGGCGATGAGGTGGGACATATGTGCCCCCTGTGGATCACTTCTTGGATCTGTCGCTTGATCTCTTCATTATCTAACGGAGAGCTGCGGTAGACTGGTGGATTGCGCATTGGTGCACCAGGGGTCATATTGATGGGATTCTTAACCTGACAGTGCAGAGGTACCCCACTAGGTCACCAGAAGATATCTTTTTATTTTTCCACGACCTTGTTCACTTACTTCTGTTTCGTAGAGAGGTCGGTCGCAGAGTCCCTGGATGTGGCTGCAACCTTTCTCTCAGTTTGAGAGTGAATCATGAAGAAGAGAAAATTCCTAGTCTGAGATATTACCTTCCTGCAATGCTTGGTAGAGATCAAGGAAATAACACTAGGTGGGACTGCCTCGGGTATCCTGTATAATTTTCTGTTTAAAGTAATAATAATACTACGAGGCCTAGACTGATATACATCATGACATTTCCATAAACAATATTGGCCTAAAAGAACATTACAAACATAGAGAGGAGAAGCATCACACATTACCTCATATTTGAACTTCTTGATGTCGTACGACAGGACAAACTGTTCACTATCCACCTTTTGAGAGCCACCGAAAGATCAAATTTGACATTTATCTTTCGCATTTTTCCATCAACCAGTCCCAGCCCTTGTTCACATAAGAGTTTTTATTTAACCTAAAACCTAGATATTTCAAGACCTTGTCCAGTGACATCCATTTGAAAGGAAACGGGTTATAAATAAAATCCACATCTTCCTCATCTGAGCCTTCAAATGAAATGATCGACTTATTAAAGGAAATTCTAGGTTATCAAACATCGGAGTTAAATGAACAAAATTTGAGTTGAAATCAGCTAATATCTTACCATTCCTCCTCGAGTCTTCAAAYACATGAAGCRGATCCTTTTCMTKTCMTTSAAAGAATMTCATGAAGAATTSAATGGTCCAACCATCRATCYCAAGGMTCTCAAGGMTSTTTGGAAACAATGGAGGACCGCCTCCAATTCATCCTTGGTTACSTCAACAATTAGAGAATAGTTGTTGTCTTTATTTAAAAAGATTGGAAAAAACTAGGCAATTCTGACCACTTCTACCAATGATGCCCTTTCATTGTCCTTGCAAAGTCTACCAAAGTGTGTCACCCCAACAATTTATAAGCGTAGTATGTGTATCTTCGAAGGTAATAACCTCTCCTCTTTCAGAGAACCTCCCCTCCTTCAGAGTTTGTAATTTTCTAGATACAATATTGATATATCTACGGTGATTTGAATAGTGATTGAAGAAATTGGATTTTTCATCCCCCTTAGATAGTGAGAGAGCCCCCCTCTCTTTAGTCGCCAATCTGCTTCGTAGTCCTCTACAATCTTCCTTCATTTTTGGTCTAGGAGCGCTAGCTCAGCTTTATACTTAGCTAATAGAAACCCAAATCATTCCCTTTTGACCATTCTACAAGTTTATCTTCATTACATTTCAACTCGTTATCCTCTTGACATTTCATGTCATGTTCCCATCCTGAAACCATTTTTTTGACTTCTTTAAATATTCTCTTCAAACTGTAAAGCCAATGTTTCTCTCACAGAGGACCCAAGGGTCATTCACTAACTGTACAAAGTCCGTTTTATTTTAAATATAAGCAATTACCTAATGACAAGCTTGAGAAAAAAAATTGTTTTAATTTATAGTAACATGTTATTTTATTTAGAAGATTTTAAATGCACTAATTTGGTTGTTAAAAAAATTATTAATAGATTATTTTAATTAGGAGTAGCTGATCAAAATATCTATACCATGAGGTAGATGTTTAAGACAGTTGTTTTTCGTTCTCTCTAACCAATAGTTACTTTTATTTAACTCGATATTACAATGATATCTATGTATTATAATCGAGACACCATCCCGATCGCCCAATAGTTGGCTTTCTGGTCAATCTCGGGAGAAAACTTATGTTATAAATGTTAATATGGAAAGAAAAGTTTGTGGTACAGAGAACTTCAACGTGGTCATCTCATGAATGAGCAATTTTATTTAACCTCTTGTGTGACTTGATTGAACATGGTATGCAAATCATGTAGATTATTTTCTTGAATTTTTTTTTCTTTGGTATTATTTATGATTTTTATAGATGTTGGGATTGATTTTCTAAGTCGAAATCTAACAATTAAATAAAATATTATTGTTTAAATTATATTAAATAAATTTTATAATCGTATTATTTTGGTGAGGAGTTTAGAATATGAATTGTATTTTTTAAATAAATTACAAATAAAAACAATAGAAAAATATTGGTATATAATTTTTCATCTATCTTGATACTTTCAAGGTAGGAAAATTGGAGGAATTTACTTGTAAGGAGCATTTTAATGGCAGGTCTAGTTTGGAGATTTGGGGTCTTCAATCTTCTAGATCCAACTTGAGGCATCAAAAAACACATTTTGTGATAAAAAAATTCTTACCATAACTCTAACATCTTGATGTTATTCTACACATGAAGATCTTTCCAACAATTCAAAAATAACCTCAATGAAAATTCATGTGCGAAACTGATCTGATAGAGGGGTGCATTCAACAGAGATGAATCTCCTTTGATGGAGGGTGCATAACGTTTTTAGAGAAACCCCTTCAATGATTATCGTTCCATGTAGAGAGAGAGAGAGAGAGAGAGAGAGAGAGAGAGATGTGTAGAGCATTCGTCAACTCGTACTCCTCTACAATGACTCCTATCTAACACATTAACGCAGAGAGAACGAGGAGGGTTCATTAGTTGTCTGAATGCGCATGAATTCCACACAAAAATTCCCACGCTCTCTATAACACGTAGCATAAGAGAGATGTGCACCAGTTCCTTTGGTGCGCAACTCTCTCAATAATTTCACATAGAAAGGAAAATAGTTTTTCACACAAAAAAACGTCCCCTTTAATAATGCAGAGCGACTTCTTACAAAAGTGATTTTTTATTTTATTTTGTGAGACTCTGCGCATTCATACTGGTGACAGAAGTCTCTCGCAGCAAAGCACTGACAAAATCTGACTATGCATTTATTTATACATAGCCTTGCTTACTATGCTGCTGAAGGATTTATTACAAATATATAAACTGACTAGCACTGACATGGATAAGAAATTAGCATAGTACTTTCTTTTAGAACGCCTTTCTTTCCGGACTTGAGAGATCATATTACAATATAATTTTCTACCAGTTCGCCAAGGAAGGGGGACTCCCTTCCTGGTGGCCCAATTACTCTCTTTTTATATTTGGAAGTGTCCTTTCTTCGACCACGAACTAAGGGAACTTTCCTTGCACTGTCGTGACTAACATCCACTTGGCATGTCACTGGAGGTTGGCATTTCTTACTGAACATGTATGGAACATTATGTTTCTTGGAAAGATCCGAAGTTACCTGCAAGGAAGTTGCAATTGGAGTGTGTTTATGTGATAAATTATGAACGCCGCTATTTTTAGCCCCTTTTTTTAGATGTTGATGTGCTAATCCCGACATAGTCCAAATGAAAGGCATATTTTTGTGCACCAGAGGTTGAAATCCAAGACAGAACTCGAAAGGAAAGAAGTCAATGGAAGAGTGTTTTTCCCTCTTGTAAGGGCGTCATTTCTCTAAATCCTACATCATGAGGTAGAATTCTTTGGCTTAGTGGCGGTAGTTAAATTTGGCTTTGGACAGGGTCTTGGAGGGGTAATTCATTGGGTGACATCCTTGTTTACGCATCTCTCAAATAGAAAACTGACAAGATCTCACTGTGATAGGCCACGGGGTGGGCTTGGTGAGTGAGAACTGCACACACAACATAGTCCAAAGAATATGTCTCGATTTGAAAGGGCTGATGCAGGTCCAGTAATGAATGTATCGGGGATGAGAACAAGCACTTCTTCAAATCATCTAACCCTTGTTGCTGAGACAGTCCCCACAAAAATGTTTCCTTACCAACACCCCTGGTTACTTGGCTGAGGGGGCATGCAATATGGAAGAATCCCAACATGAACCTACGATATAAATTGGCAAGGCCCAAGAATCTCTGAAGCTCACTTAGTGTGGTTGGGGATGGCTAGTCACCGATGACATGGATCTTGGCTAGATCCACATGCACACCATGTTGATCAACTATGTAGCCTAGTTACTGGACTCTGTCCATGCCGAAGGAGAATTTTTCCAAGTTGGCATATAACTTGTGCTACCGCAGGGTGTGCAAAACCTTTTCAATGTGTTGCAAGTGTTCCGCCCAATTCTTGTTGTAGATGAGGATGTCATCCATATTCACCACTATAAAAGTATGGGTGAAAGGTAACATGATATCATCCATCATCCTCCTAAAAGTTGTTGGAGCATTTGTCAAAACAAAGGGCATGACCATCCATCCAAAAATACCTTCTTTTGACTTCAAGGAGGTTTTCCATACATCTATATGTTCTTTGGGGACCTTGTGGTAGGCAGACTTTAGATCAATATTACTAAAGTATTTTCCGCCCTTGAGATGATCAAGGAGATCATCGATTTTGTGAATCGGGTACCAGTTCCAGACTGTAATTTTATTTAGGGGCCGATAAACAATGCAGAATCACAAGGTGCCATCTCTCTTCTACACCAACACGATTGGGATCCCACAAGGCGATGAGCTGGGACATATGTGCCCCCTGTGGATCACTTCTTGGATCTGTCGCTTGATCTCTTCATTATCTAACGGAGAGCTGCGGTAGACTGGTGCATTACACATTGATGCACCAGGGGTCATATTGATGGGATTCTTAACCTGACAGTGCAAAGGTACCCCACTAGGTAACTAGAAGATATCTTTTTATTTTTCCACGACCTTGTCCACTCACTTCTGTTGCGTAGATAGGTCGGTCGCGGAGTCCCTGGATGTGGCTGCAACCTTTCTCTCTGTTTGAGAGTGAATCATGAAGAAGAGAAAATTCTTAGTCTGAGATATTACCTTCCTGCATTGCTTGGTAGAGATCAAGGACATAACACTAGGTGGGACTGCCTCGGGTATCCTGTATAATTTTCTATTTAAAGTAATAATAATACTACGAGGCCTAGACTGAGATACATCATGACATTTCCATAAACAATGTTGGCCTAAAAGAACATTAAAAACATAGAGAGGAGAAGCATCACACATTACCTCATATTTGAACTTCTTGATGTCGTACGACAGGCAAAAATGTTCACTGTCCACCTTTTGAGAGCCACCGAAAGATCAAATTTGACATTTATCTTTCGCATTTTTCCATCAACCAGTCCGAGCGCTTGTTCACATAAGAGTTTTTCTTTAACCTAAAACCTAGATATTTCAAGACCTTGTCCAGTGACATCCATTTGAAAGGAAACGGGTTATAAATAAAATCCACATCTTCCTCATCTGAGCCTTCAAATGAAATGATCGACTTATTAAAGGAAATTCTAGGTTATCAAACATCGGAGTTAAATGAACAAAATTTGAGTTGAAATCAGCTAATATCTTACCATTCCTCCTCGAGTCTTCAAACACATGAAGCAGATCCTTTTCCTGTCCTTCAAAGAATATCATGAAGAATTGAATGGTCTAACCATCAATATCAAGGCTCTCAAGGCTCTTTGGAAACAATGGAGGACCACCTCCAATTCATCCTTGGTTACCTCAACAATTAGAGAATAGTTGTTGTCTTTATTTAAAAAGATTGGAAAAAACTAGGCAATTTTGACCACTTCTACCAATGATGCCCTTTCATTGTCCTTGCAAAGTCGACCAAAGTGTGTCACCCCAACAATTTATAAGCGTAGTATCTATATCTTCGAAGGTAATAACCTCTCCTCTTTCAGAGAACCTCCCCTCCTTCAGAGTTTGTAATTTTCTAGATACAATATTGATATATCTACGGTGATTTGAACAGTGATTGAAGAAATTTGATTTTTCATCCCCCTTAGATAGTGAGAGAGCCCCTCTCTTTAGTCACCAATCTTCTTCGTAGTCCTCTACGATCTTCCTTCATTTTTGGTCCAACAGCGCTAGCTTAGCTTTATACTCAACTGATAGAAACCCAAATCATTCCCTTTTGACCACTCTACAAGTTTATCTTCATTACATTTCAACTCGTTATCCCCTTGACATTTCATGTCATGTTCCCATCCTGAAACCATTTTTTTGACTTCTTTAAGTATTCTCTTCAAACTGTAAAGCCAATGTTTCTCTCATAGAGGACCCAAGTGTCATTCACTAACTGCACAAAGTCCATTTTATTTTAATTATAAGAAATTACCTAATGACAAGTTTGAGAATTTTTTTTTTTTTTAATTTATAGTAACATGTTTTTTTATTTAGAAGATTTTAAATGCACTAATTTGGTTGTTAAAAAAATTATTAATAGATTATTTTAATTAGGAACAGCTGATCAAAATATCTATACCACGAGGTAGATGTTTAAGACAACTGTTTTTCGTTCGCTCTAACCAATAGTTACTTTTCTTTAACTTGATATTACAATGATATCTATGTATTATAATTTATTTCCCCAGCTCTATCCATTCAATATATTTCTATAAGAAAAACTGGAAGACAATACAATATATTAAAAAAATCCTTGAGATGATCAGCAAAGTCGTGCTTGAAAATTGTTTGACGAATAAG
>SNQJ01S0094443.1:23166-38549 GCA_010110895.2 Picea sitchensis | reverse complement strand
ATAAGGTGAACCATGTCACTATTGAGCAGGAGGTATAATCTACCTCTCAAATTCTCATTCCTCAAATCCAGATTAGCTCTAGGAATTGACTCCAACAATTTGACGGAGGTAAGTGCTCTTAGGCTTCTATTACTGTTATCTTTAGAAGATGGAGTAACACCCCTTGAGGTAACTCGTAGCCATAATTTTGGACTGGTTTAGTATCTTGTCTTGTGTACTTATTGCGTCGAGAGGTGCTCTACAACCCAATATGGAGGAGAAGTTGTCAAGTGATGTTATATTTCAAAGATTTCAAAATTTTCAAAAATTTAAAGTACATTGAAAAGTTGTTATTAAAAAGGTACATTTCATATTTACTTTTATTTTAATATATTAATATTACTCAAACAAATTCACTATTACTTGCTATTACTATTGTTTCTTTTACTTTAGTATTTAGTATTACCATATACTTTAGTATATTTACTATTACTACTAGCATGCATCCATCTTAATCCACAAGCATCCAAATGGAGAAATGAAAACCTTTAACCTTTTTTCAAGTTTTGCACTGGAAACAATGCTTGCACCTCGGTGCTTGATAGATCTAGTGTGTTAAGATGGATCTATGTTGATCTTCTAACTCTATATTATGGAAGATGTTGGGTTTCTTTTTTCCAAGGGACACTAGTGGACTACTCTTACAATATATTTCGATGACTCTTTAAAGCTTACAGGTATACCTATGAAGGCATTTGAAAAATGTAACTTAATTTTGGAAAAATAGAGATACCGTTTTTTTCCATGGAAAAAAATAAATTAAAATAACTTACCATATATGAAAATTTTATATAATTAACATAAAATAAATTATTCCTCGGATGGGGTGACAGGGAGGGCAATGCAACCACGTGGAGGTGAGCCAGGACGCGAAGTTAATACATCCATCGACTCCCGTCAACTCACCCATTAACGAGCCATGCACACATGCAGGAGCATTCAAGGGCCGAGACCCCTCGCACAAGTGACGAGTACCAGCACTAACCAGAGTGTTTTAATGGCGGAAGTGATGGATGCGGTTATAGCCCTAGACACAGTTTTTGCATTCATTATACGAGTCAAAAGTCTCGGCAGTAGGCTGCCCTCGAACACACAGGCGCACCAACATCACGGTCGTTTTTCTCACATTTTGACTCCAACTGAGAGCCCTAGGAGCATTCATTGGGACTGCAACATGCCAAGAATTAGAGGCAAGTCGCGATGGGGGGCGGCTTGGTATGTTGTGCAGTCGCGCCGTAAAAGAAAGGAAACTTTCGAAAGGGCAATGGAAATGGCTACCAGAAGACGCAGACAGAAGCTTAGGAGGCCTCCAAGGGCGCTCGTTGAGGAGAGGATCCCGGAAGGAGGTTCAGAAAGTCAACTGGAGCACACCCTGTTCACTGTGCCTGAAAATTGGCACCCATGCACGTCTTTTGGCTTTGTTGGTCCTTCACAGCCGGCAGAAGGCAACACAGGTGACGAGCGGCCTTACTCACCCTGTTATGTGGTAGAAGAACCTCCCCCCGAGCCCACCAGGGAGGCAGAGGGACTCAACGCGCAGGGAGGAAGAGCGGCCACCACCAAGGAGCCCGTGGACAACAATCGCCCAGAGCAACAACCTTCAACGGACTGGGATTATCTCAATATCCTCTTTGATATGAGGAATCTGCTTGAGGACCAGGTCTTCCGCATTGCAATATTAGAGCAGCGTCTCGACATGTTCTTTGCAGCGCACTCGAGAGCCACACCAAAGAAGCAATGCCCAACTTGCGCCACAGCCTACGCCTTTCCTGCAAGATGGAAGCACTCAGCGGTCGACGACACACACACGGGTTCATAGGTTATCTGATATGCAGTCCCAGACTTTGTTTTTGGTTCAGTTATTTATGTTTACGCCTTAGGATAGATAGATATAAATGTCTTATAGCTCTAGACAATAGCACCAGTTTTAGGACTATGACTGCTCGTCCCGGTTTTCTTCGGGCGGGACGTAGCAGAGACATTTTGGTCAACTTTTGTTTTTGCTGCAAACAGGGAGATACCTGGACATGGATGCCCAACTGTCCCAGTTTCTTGCTTAGGCGGGACAGCTGGCATCACCTACAGATATGTATTTTGCCTATATTAATACAATAGGTTCCAACCTTTTACTTAAAAAAAAACCATAAAATAAATTATTATAATTAAAATATTTGTGCTAAATAATACATTATTTATTTATTTATGTAGAAATAAGTTATATATATAATAATAAATAAGTTTATAAATTTTTATTTTTATTTTATTTTATGAATTTATTTATATTTAAACAAATTAGATACAAAATATATATTTGTTTTAATGATAACCTATAAATATATAAAATATTTTAGTCACTTTAATTAGACTTATTTATATTTATATTAATTTTCAAATAATATATTTCTTAATATTTAATTTGTTTTTAATAATGAAACATAAATTTTGATATCCTCTAAATACATTTTTGTATTAACACAAACAGAAATTAACATAGTTTCCTATTAAACTGTTTTAGCAAACTAGGTGTCAACAAATATTTTAACATTGATTTTAATAGGAGGCAAATTGCAAAACAAAGTTTTTTATCAAGACTAATTTAGGTAATGTGGACAAATATATTTCAACCTTCTTTTTAAGTATATAAATAATTCCAAATTTCTCAAAAAAATTTAGTAAATTATATAAACTTGAACTAAATCAGTTTTTTGTGAAACCTTTATATTTAAAATATAAATATATTCCAAATGACTAAATTACAATAAATCTTTTACTTCTTTTTAAGTATATAAATAATTCCAAATTTCTCAAAAAAATTTAGTAAATTATATAAACTTGAACTGAATCAGTTTTTTGTGAAAACTTTATATTTAAAATATAAATATATTCCAAATGACTAAATTACAATAAATCTTTTAAAAATGTAAAAAGGACAAAAACAAAACATATATTAGTAGGCAACAATGAAAAAATGGTTAAACATCGACCCAAAAAGTATTAAATATTTACAGGCTGTTTTTGTTTTTAAAATAAATCATTATAAATATATGTATAACACAATCCACATCCATCCAACATTTTTTCTTCTCTGTTTTCTGTAAAAGGAAAAAAAGATTAGAACAGAGAGAAGAGAAGTCATAGTGATTGCAACTTTGTTGATGAGAATATTTTTACATTTTGGTTTGAATTATATTTTTTAATTTTAATCTACATCTTTATGTTTTCGAAACTGCTCTTAAGAATAATTGCTTTGTTATTCAATTCATACAAATTATGTTCAGAATTTCAGGAATGTGCATGCAATGCTAATCGTTTAACTCTATGATGTGCAGTCAAATGGCGCCTATGCAGAATATTGTGTTTTGTACACTGTTGGGGTTCTTGTGGGTTGCTCGTAGAGTTAATGCACACGGTGCTTGGTGGAATGCACATGCAACCTTCTACACTGAGGGTACAACAGGTACGTTCACTCATACAGAAATACGCCCTCTCTAAATGAAAGAGGACGATGAATATATTTCTTTAAATTATTTGATAAGAACTAAATTACTCCGTCCCTGAAAACGTTTCAGGCGGTAGCTGTGGGTACGGCGATCTGCAGAACCAATTCTCCCAATTCTATGGAACAAACACGGCAGCTCTGAGTTCATCCCTTTTCAACAATGGGCTTACTTGCGGCGCCTGCTATGAATTACAATGCATTAACGACCCTCAATGGTGTTTGCCGGGCACTGTGACTATTACCGCAACCAACTTTTGCCCTCGAAACACAAATCTGCCCAACAACAATGGCGGTTGGTGCAATCTACCACTTCAGCACTTCGATCTCACACAGCCTGCTTTCTTACAAATTGCAAAATATCAGAGTGGCATTGTTCCTGTACAGTATAGAAGGTGGCTTCTGGACAGTCCCCCACTCCTCTCCTTTTACTTTAAAACCTGGAATAAATATTTTCATTTCAAATACTAATTGGATGTACTGTATTGTTGTATCGTATCAGAGTGCAATGCGTGAGGACGGGCGGAATTCGATTCACAATCAGTGGTAATCCCAACTTCACTCTTGTTCTCATCAGCAATGTTGGAGGAGCGGGCGACGTGAACGCTGTTTCTATTAAGGGTTCGAACACCGATTGGCAACCGATGACGCGAAACTGGGGACAGGAATGGCAAAGCAATACTCAATTGATTGGCCAGGGTCTATCATTCGAAGTTACTACCAGCGATGGTAAGACGCTCGTTTCCAACAATGTGGCTCCTACAAATTGGCAGTTAGGACAGACATTCGTAGGAGCCCAGTGTTAAACATTTCCCTTCAAATATAAAAACTACTCTGACCAGAATTAATCACTAAACTCATATTCTTTCCACGGCAACTCCGTGCAATTAATACTTTTAGCCACGGCAACTCTATGCAATTAATATTTTTCGGAAGCTACATGATTTATTAGTACACATAATTCTTGCTGCATCGATGAAAAAGATGTATTACTACCGTTGCCAGTGCATTTTCCTAATTTGATTTTGTATTACCACCGTTGCATTCTAATTTGATTTATTAGTACGCCATAGTTCCATTAATAGAGAGTAGTTAATTTTCACCAAAAAAATGTATTACTACCGTTCCCTTTGGCATTGCATTTTCCTAATTTGTTTGCATGTATGTGAGGTAGCTCATCCGGTTAATTTCTAGCTTAATTGTTTTGTCTTTCTCAAAATTTAACAATCGACAACGATTTACTTTATTTACGCAGGTTCCTATCAGCCCAATTAATAGATTTTTATTATGGATGACCATCTCACCCGTTGCAAATGCTTCCTATAATTACTATTTAAGCCACAGAAATACTATTTTTGGCAACTACAAAGATTTGGAGCATAAAAGAAAATCAAAATATTATAGAAAGACAGTTAATCTTAATCTTGAACACAAAAAATATTTTCAGTTTAATTGTTTTGTCTTTCAATATTTAACAATTGATAAAGATTCAGTTTATTTACGTGTTCCTATCAGTCTAATTAATATGCTTTTGTTATGGAAGACATAATATCTATCACCATCTCACCGGTTGCAAATGTTTTCCACAAATACTATTTAAGACACACAAGTACCATTTTGGTGCTATAAAGATTTGGAGCATAAAAGAGACAGTTAGCCTTAATCTTGAACACAACAAATATCTACTATTTTAAATTGAAATGCATCTTATTAGTTAAATATGATATTTCGCCATTAATTATTTAAAATAATAATTTTTCTCCAAATTTTATAATTATTTTGAACTCAAAATTTTTGAGATCAAAATTTTGAGTTTAGAATAATTAATCATATTCCCCTTTAAAGACACTTCAAACTTTATAATAATTTTATATAGGATCTATGTAAAGCATTCACCATAATACTTGTTTTCTTCCTTTATGATAATTTTGATATTTAAATTTGGAATCAATACTTTCTTTATGGTTAATCTGAATTTCCTTATAATCCCTTGGTACAAGCTTTGCCTATAAGACTTTGTTTATTTTTTGGAAATAATTTGATATTTAAATTTGAAATTCTAAGGGAAACATGTCCGGTTAGAACCTCTGAATCCAGCTATCTATACACCTAAAATTGCATAATTTATTCGGGAAAAGTTAATGAATGCCAGAAGTTGATAAGGCCGCTAATTCCAACGGGGCCCCGATGATTTCTGACGCTTCATCTCCTAGGGTTAGTTATTTCGATGTCTAGTGTTTTGGCATTCAAGTTTATCATAAAAAGGCATTTAGATCTCATTAGGTCCATCTTCTTGGGAATGAGCATAGTCGCCACAACTCTTCTCACTGATAAGCCACCACCATTCTAGCTTATCTTGTATTACGGCCACATTTTATGCCCGACATTTTCTTATTGAAGAGAAACTAATTTTACCGGTATTTCCGCGTTATTGTATTTCTGCTATTATTGTGTCTCTGTGGTAATAATAATAATAATAATGTATTCATTTTGTTCTTCTTCTCATAAAACTGATCAATTGGTATCAGAGCCGGGTCATTTTTTCTGCTCTAGTGCGTGTCCTTGACAAGATCAGTGTACAAAGAATTTTGTCTCGATCTTGGTTCTCTTTGAGGAAAAATTATCTCACACGCCGTGAGAGACCTCTCATGGAGGGAGAGAAAGGAAGGATGATCGACAACATATCCCTTTGAAAATATTGTCGAGGAAGTTCCACCGCAACAAAAGGAACAAAATGATGGATAGTTTTGCAAAATCCTTTGGTGGTTACTAACAGACATGATGCATCTTCCTCGAACGTAGGCGCCGCCTCTTTCAAGGTACAAATCAACATTGAGATTCCCATATTTGAAGGACAAAAAGATGCAGAAGCCCTAGAAAAAAAATGGTTAAATATGCTAGAAGTGTATTTTTCCTCATTCAACTTTTCAAGAGAGAAAATATTACGCTTCCTCAAAGTGACGTTGATGGAAAAATGAGAAAGATAAATGTCAAAATTTGATCTTTCGGTGGCTCTCAAAAGGTGGAGGACTGGTCCTCATCAAATTAGTGTCCTAGACAAGAAATGAATGACCTAGATTAAATGGAGCAGGATAACACTCCAAAACCCTTAGGAGGTCAAGTATTAAAATGTTGTCACCTTCTCATTTGTTAACTTTGGGTACAAGCCACACATAAAAAATACATAGCTATCTCCCGACACAATTGTAGATTGGATCCACAAATGAAGATGAAATTTTGAAATTTCTTGTTTGGAAGGAAACAATCTCATCCTTTCTACTTATTGGAGAAGGCTCTGCTTGGAAGGTAGGGAATGGTCTTGAGGTCCACCAAGAGGAATATCCTTTGGTGGGGAGTGGTATGTAACATATTATTCCGCGTAATATGGTATAACACCACTCGAACATAGGACTCTTTAACCTTTCACAAGTATTTGACCATACAACCTCCTCTATTTGGGGACAAGGTTGGGTCACCCCATAATTTCTAGGCTTTAGAGAGGGTGATTTTCTTCGATGGGTTTTATATGTTGATAAAACCAAAATCCAACATGTCTACTGACTACAATGAAGAATCCCTGACTGGATATTAATAACTCCTTTTAATTATAAACCCTAAACAGGGCTACACTGCTATTCCTTTAAATGTTTTCGGTCTAATGAAAGTGGTGGTGGTAGATTATTTGTAATTTCTATTTCCCCTCAAAGTTAAAATATTTCATGTGGTTTTTAATGAGGATGAAATATTTGACCCGGGACATTCCTCAGAGGAGAAGCAAGTACAAATGAGAGATGAAGCCATCACGTTAGGAGTCCAACTTCTCTTTTTCAACAAAATGTAGTTAAACCAAGCAATTTCAAATTGATGGTGTGCTAACGGAGTTACAGAATGTTTGGCATGGCACCTATGTGGAGTAATTTCTCAAAATTTGGTGCTCAAACCTAACACAAAAATATTACAAAGATCTCATCTAATAGTATGTTGAGGAATATGGCCCGCAAAAAATGATATTCTTCGAGGACAGATTCGTCGATCACCCCTTAAGGTGCAACCTTGTGGCCTTGAAGCAACATCCACTTAATCGCTAAAAGAAAATGATATATCTGTGCATGGCTTGTAGCAATGGAGGATAAAAAACAAAGAAAACCATGTAATGCATTTTCTTATATTTGGGCAACATAAGTGAACCATGTCACTATGGAGTAGGAGGTATAATCTACCTCTCAAATTCATATTCCTCAAATCCAGATTAGCTCTAAGAATTGACTCCAACAATTTGATGGAGGTAAGTGCTCTCAGGCTTCTATTACTGCTATCTTTAGAAAAGGGAGTAACAACCCTTGAGGTAACTCGTAGCCATAATCTTGGAGTAGTTTAGTATCTTGTACTGTGTATTTTTAAGGCTCAGAGAATTCTATGTATTCAATATGATATAGCCCTAATATGTATAGCTTGCCTATGATTGTTAGATTTCAAAGATTTCAAAATTTTCTCAAAAATTTGAAAGTACATGAAAAGTTGTTAGGTACATTTCATATTTACTTTATTTTAATATACTAATATTACTTAAAAAAATTCACAATTACTTCATTACTATTGTTTCTTTTACTCTAGTATTTAGTATTACCATATACTTTAGTATATTTATTATTACTACTAGCATGCATCTATCTTAACCCACAAGCATCCAAATGGAGAAATGGAAACCTTTAACATTTTTTCAAGTTTCTCTTGCAATCTTAAAAAACAATGTTTGCACTTCTAGTCTGTTAAGATGGATCTATGCTGATTCTCTAACTCTATATTATGGATGTTAGGTTTTTCCAAGAAACACTAGTGGATCAATTTCACAATATATCTCGATAATCTATAAAGGCATTTGAAAATGTAACCCAATTTTGGAAAATAGAAATACGCTTTTTCCATGGAAAAAAAATAACTTAAAATGAATTCCTCATATATTATATGAAAATTTTATATAATTAACATAAAATAAATTATTATAATTAAAATATTTGTCCTAAATACTACATTATTTATTTATTTATGTAGAAATAAGTTATATATATAATAATAAATAAGTTTTTAAATTTTTATTTTGATTTTATTTTATGAATTTATTTATATTTAAACAAATGAGAGACAAAATTTATATTTGTTTTAATGATAATCTATAAATATATAAAATATTTTAGTCACTTTTATTAGACTTATTTATATTTATATTAATTTTCAAATAATATATTTTTTAATATTTAATTTGTTTTTAATAATGAAACATAAATTTTGATATTCTGGAAACACATTTTTGTATTAATACAAACAGAAAGTAATATAGTTTCCTATTAAACTGTTTTAGTAAACTAAGTGTCAACAAATATTTTAATTTTAATTTTAATAGGAGGCAAATTGCAAAACAAAGTTTTTTATCAAGACTAATTTGGATAATGTGGACAAATATATTTCAACCTTCTTTTTAAATACATAAATAATTGACAAAACATATATTAATTGACAACAATCAAAAAATGGTTAAACATCAACCCAAAAAGTATTAAATATGTACATGCTGTTTTTGTTTTTAAAATAAATCATTATAAATATATGTATAACACAATCCACATCCATCCAACATTTTTTCTTCTCTGTTCTCTGTATAAGGAAAAAAAAGGTTAGAACGGAGAGAAGAGAAGTCATAGTGATTGCAACTTTGTTGATGAGAATATTTATACATTTTAGTTTTGATTTATATTTTTTAATTTTAATCTTCGTATTTAGGTTTTCGTTAATGTATATTAATGTTGAAGTTGTAGAGCTTTTATTAACATGTTAAAAAAATAACCGATGGCAAAATACGTTATTCTAAACTGCTATTAAGAATAATTGCTTTGTTATTCAATTCATACAAATTATGTTCAGAATTTCAGGAATGTGCATGCAATGCTAATCGTTTAACTCTATGATGTGCAGTCACATGGCGCCTATGCAGAATATTGTGTTTTGTACACTGTTGGAGTTCTTGTGGGTTGCTCGTAGAGTTAGTGCACACGGTGCTTGGCAGAATGCACATGCAACCTTCTACACTAAGGGTACAACAGGTGCGTTCACTCATACAGAAATACGCCCTCTCTAAATGAAAGAGGACGATGGATATATTTCTTTAAATTATTTGATAAGAACTAAATTACTCCGTCCCTGAAAACGTTTCAGGCGGTAGCTGTGGCTACGGCGATCTGCAGAACCAATTCTCCCAATTCTATGGAACAAACACGGCAGCTCTGAGTTCATCCCTTTTCAACAATGGGTTTACTTGCGGCGCCTGCTATGAATTACAATGCATTAAAGACCCTCAATAGTGTTTGCCGGGCACTATGACTATTACCGCAACCAACTTTTGCCCTCCAAACACAAATCTGCCCAACAACAATGGCGGTTGGTGCAATCTACCAGTTCCATACTTCGATCTCACTCAGCCAGCTTTCTTACAAATTGCAAAATATCAGAGTGGCATTGTTCCTGTACAGTATAGAAAGTGGCTTCTGGACAGTCCCCCACTCCTCTCTTTTTACTTTAAAACCTGAAATAAATATTTTCATTTCAAATACTAATTGGATGTATTGTATTGTTGTATCGTATCAGAGTGCAATGCGTGAGGACGGGCGGAATTCGATTCACTATCAGTGGTAATCCCAACTTCAATCTTCTTCTCATCAGGAATGTTGGAGGAGCGGGCGACGTGAACGCTGTTTCTATTAAACGTTCGAACACCGATTGGCAACCGATGACGCGAAACCGGGGACAGGAATGGCAAAGCAATACTCAATTGATTGGCCAGGGTCTGTCATTCGAAGTTACTATCAGCGATGGTAAGACGCTCGTTTCCAACAATGTGGCTCCTACAAATTGGCAGTTTGGACAGACATTGGTAGGAGCCCAATTTTAAGCATTTCCCTTCAAATATGAAAACTACTCTGACCATAATTAATCACTAAACTCATATTCTTTTCACGGCAACTCCATGCATTTAATATTTTTCTGAAGCTCCATGATTTGTTAGTACACATAATTCTTGCTGCAACGAAAAAGATGTATTACTACCGTTGCCAGTGCATTTTCCTAATTTGATTTATTAGTACACATAGTTCCATTAATACATTAATAAAGAGTAGCTAATTTTCGCAGAAAAAAATGTATTACTACCGTTGCCTTTGGCAGTGCATTTTCCTAATTTGTTTGGATGTATGTGAGGTAGTTTCCATCTGGTTAATTTCAGCTTTAATTGTTTTGTCTTTCAATATTTAACAATCGATAACGATTTACTTTGTTTATGTGTTCCGATCAGCCTAATTAATATGATTTTATTATGGATGACATAATATTTATGACCATCTCACCAGTTGCAAATGTTTCCCACAAATACTATTTAAGCAACAAAAATACTATTTTTGGCACCATAAAGATTTGGAGCATAAAAGAAAATTAAAATATTATAAAAAGACAATTAACCTTAATCTTGAACACAAAAAATATTTTTAGCTTTAATTGTTTTGTCTTTCAATATTTAACAATTGATAAAGACTCAGTTTGTTTACATCTTCCTATCAACCTAATTAATATGCTTTTGTTATGGAAGACATAATATCTATCACCATCTCACTAGTTGCAAATGTTTCCCACAAATACTATTTAAGACACACAAATACTATTTTTGGTGCCATAAAGATTTGGAGCATAAAAGAAATTAAGTTATTATAAAGAGAGAGTTAACCTTAATCTTGAGCACAACAAATATCTACTATTTTAAATTGAAAATGCATCTTATTAGTTAAATTTGATATTTCTATTATCAATTATTTAAAATAATAATTTTTTTTCCAAATTTTATAATTATTTTGATCTCAAAAATTTTGAGTTTAGAATAATTAATCATATTCTCTTTTAAAGACACTTCAATCTTTATAATAATTTTATATAAGCTCTATGTAAATAATTTTAGCCATAATACTTGGTTTCTTCCTTTATGGAGATAATTTGATATTTAAATTTGGAATCAATAATTTTTTTATGGTTAATTTGAATTTCCTTATAATCCTTGCATAAGTTTATTTATAATACTTTGTTTATTTCTTTATGGAAATAATTTGATACTCTGAGGGAAACATGTCTAGATAGACCATTCCAACTAGCTATAGTGCACCCAAAATGGACATCGTATGCGAAAGTTACGACCCCGAGAAGTTGATGTAGTCGATTACCCCAACGGGGACCCGATGATTTTTTACGCTTCATCTCCTAGGGTTAGGTATTTCGATTTCTAGGGTTTTGGCATTCTCATTTACTGTAAAAAGGATTGGAGAGTCTCATTGTAACCATGTTCTTGGGAATGAGTGTAGTCGTCAAAACTCTTCTCAATGATAAGCCACCACCATTCTAGCGATCTTGTTTTACGCTACATTTTACAAATTCGGCACAAAGAATTGGGTCTCGAGCTTGGTTCTCTTGAGGAAAAATTATCTCACACGCGAGAGAGACCTCTCATGGTGGGAGAAAGGAAGGATGACGGGACAAGATATCCTTTGAAAATATTGCTCGAGGAAGTCCCACTTCAACAAAGGAATAGAATGATGGATAGTTTTGCAAAAATCCTTTGGTGGTTACCAACAAACGACGCATCTTCCTCGAACATAGGTGCCGCCCCCTTCTAGGTACAAATCAACATTGAGATTCCCATATTTGAAGGTCTGATACACACAGATGTTGCAAATAAATGGTTGAATCTGATAGAAGTGTATTTTTCTGTCCATAACTTTTCGAGCAGAGAAAATATGACATTTTTCGTCCTCAAATCCGTTTGCCATGTAAAATATTGCAGGGAGACTTTTTGTGAGAAAA
Source organism: Picea sitchensis (assembly GCA_010110895.2). Classification (NCBI taxonomy): domain Eukaryota; kingdom Viridiplantae; phylum Streptophyta; class Pinopsida; order Pinales; family Pinaceae; genus Picea; species Picea sitchensis. The sequence continues at coordinate 26,122 of SNQJ01S0094443.1, read as the reverse complement.
GGGAAGCAGAGGAACCCTCATTATTTACAAACATGGTCACGTGGGAATCCTTCAAGGAGGTTATGAAGGAACAATACTACCCTGTCAGAAGTTATGATGACCTGTATACAAAATGGATCACACTGTAGTAGAAAAGAAACGAAGCAGGGCCAGAATTGACAAATGTTTTCCATACCTTGCACACTAATTTTGGCATCAAATATTCAAACTGACATTTAGTGCTCAAGTATCAGGGTGGTAAGCATAAATACATCCAAGATGCAATGGATTTTCTGGACCAATATGCCTTCAAAATCGAGCAAAAGCTTAAAAAAGAGACATGGAAATTTTGTCCTGGGAACTCCTCACATCAAAAGGAATTAAAGTCAAACCCCAACCCGCAGAACAAAGGAAATAGAAAAGACATAGAACCTCAGGAAAACCAGTCTAGGTTGTGAGCAAAGGGGGACACCGGAAAGACAAAGAAAGATACTTAGAAGTGGTGCAACTTCCATACGGTTCCCTGGCATAAAACTGTTGAATGTCGCTCAATGAAATCACTAGTGGCTGAGGTGAACTCCTCTCAATCAGATGCAGTTTTCGACTTTGAGTCAAAACTTGAAAGGGGGAGATGGATAATCGACGTGGAAGTCAATGCCACCATTGCTACCACCAAGGTGCAACGCGGTGAACCAAACAAGAAAAACGAAGGTGAGAACCTCTTTCATTCACATATGTGGGTAAAAGGAACCCCGCTTCATCTCGCACTACTAAGAACGCCACAACCAAAACCCTACACCATTGGAAAGCTTCGCCAAGAAAGCGATCTCCGCTGCAGTGAATAGTGTGGCCTCACATACGACATCGGACCCTTCAAATATGAGGTAATGTGTGATGTTTCTCCTCTCTAAGTTTGTAATGTTCTTTTAGGCCAACATTGTTTATGGAAATGTCATGCTGTATATCAGTCTAGGCCTCGTAGTATTATTATTACTTTAAACAAACAATTATACAGGATACCCGAGGCAGTCCCACCTAGTGTTATTTCCTTAAACTCTACCAAGCAATGCAGGAAAGTAATCTCTCAAACTGAGAATTTTCTCTTCTTCGTGATTCACTCTCAAACTAAGAGAAAGGTTGCAACCACATCCAGGGACTTCGCGACAAACCTCTCTACGCAACAGAAGCAAGTGGACAAGGTCATGGAAAAATACAAAGATATCTTCTAGTCACCTAGTGGGGTAACTCTGCACTGTTAGGTTAAGAATCCCATCAATCTGACCCCTGGTGCACCAATGCGCAATGCACCAGTCTACTGTAGCTCTCTATTATATAATGAAGAGATCAAGCTACAGATCCAAGAAGTGATCCACCGGGGGAACATATGTCCCAGTCGATCGCCTTGTGGGATCCCAATCGTGTTGGTGCAGAAGAAAGATGGCACCTTGTGACTCTGCATTGATTATCGAGCCCTAAATAAAATAACAGTCCAGAACTGGTACCCGATTCACAGAATTGACGATATCCTTGATCAACTCAAGGGAGGAAAATAATTTAGTAATATTGATCTAAAGTCTGCCTACCACAAGGTCCCCAAAGAACATATAGATGTATAGAAAACCTCCTTAAAGTCAAAAGAAGGTATTTTTGAATGGATGGTCATGCCCTTTGTTTTGACAAATGCTCCAACAACTTTGAGGAAGATGATGGATGATATCATGTGACCTTTCACCCATACTTTTGTGGTGGTGAATATGGATGACATCCTCATCTACAACAAGAATTGGACGGAACACTTGCAACACATTCAAAAGGTTTTGCACACCTTGCAGTAGGACAAGTTATATGCCAACTTGGAAAAATGCTCCTTCGGCATGGACAGGGTCGAGTAACTAGGCTACATAGTTGATCAACATGGTGTACATGTGGATCCAGCCAAGATCCATGTCATCGGTGACTAGCCATCCCCAACCACACTCAGTGAGCTTCAAAGCTTCTTGGGCCTTGCCAATTTATATCGTAGGTTCGCGCTGAGATTCTTCCATATTGCATGGCCCCTCAGCTAATTAACCAGGGGTGTTGGTAAGGAAACATTTTTGTGGGGCCTGTCCGAGCAACAAGTGTTCGATGATTTAAATAATTTCTTGTTCTCATCCCCGATACATTCATTACCAGACCTGCATCAGCCCTTTCAGATCGAGACATATGCTTTGGACTATGTTGTGTGTGAAGTTCTCACTCACCAAGCCCACCCCGTGGCCTATCGCAGTGAGATGCTATCAGTTTTCTATTTGATGCATGTGTAAACAGGGATGTTACCCGATGAATTACCACTCCAAGACCCACTAACGCCACTACGCCAAAAAATTCTACCTCATGATGCATGATTTAGAGAAGTGGCGCCCTTACAAGAGGGAATAACACTCTTCCACTGACTTCTTTCCTTTCGAGTTCTATCTTGGATTTCAATCTCTGGCGCAACAAAATATTCCTTTCATTTGGACTATGTCGGGATTAGCACATCAACATCGATAACAACGGGCTCAACATAGCGGCGTTCATAATTTATCACATAAAAACACTCCAGTTGCAGCTTCCTTGCAGGTAACTTTGGATCGTTCCAAGCAACATCATGTTCCATACATGGTCAGTAATAAATGCCAACCTCCAGTGACATGCCAAGTGGATGATAGTCACGACAGTACAAGGAAAGTTCCCTTAGTTCGTGGTCAAAGAAAAGACACTTCCAGATATAAAAAGGGAGTAATTGGGCCACCAGGAAGGGAGTCCCCCTTCCCTGGCCAACTGGTAGAAAATTATATTGTAATCTGATCTCTCAAGTCCGGAAATCAAGGCGTTCTAAAAGAAAGTACTATGCTAATTTCTGATCCATGTCAGTGCTAGTCAGTTTATATATTTGTAATAAATCCTTCACCGGCATAGTAAGCAAGGCTATGTATAAATAAATACATAGTCA
>SNQJ01S0094443.1:0-16659 GCA_010110895.2 Picea sitchensis | reverse complement strand
CTGGGGAAATAGATTATAATACATAGATATCATTGTAATATCAAGTTCAAGAAAAGTAACTATTGGTTAGAGCGAACGAAAAACAACTGTCTTAAACATCTACCTCATGGTATAGATATTTTGATCAGCTATTCCTAATTAAAATAATCTATTAATAATTTTTTTAACAACCAAATTGGTGCATTTAAAATCTTCTAAATAAAATAACATGTTACTATAAATTAAAACAATTTTTTTTTTCTCAAACTTGTCATTAGGTAATTTCTTATAATTAAAATAAAACGGACTTTGTGCACTTAGTGAATGACAGTTGTGTCCTGTGTGAGAGAACCATTGGCTTTACAGTTTGAAGAGAATATTTAAAGAAGTCAAAAAAATGGTTTCAGGTTGGGAACATGACATGAAATGTCAAGAGGATAACGAGTTGAAATGTAATGAAGATAAACTTGTAGAATGGTCAAAAGGGAATGATTTGGGTTTCTATGAGCTGAGTATAAAGCTGAGCTAGCGCTGCTGGACCAAAAATGAAGGAAGATCGTAGAGGACTACGTAATAGATTGGCGACTAAAGAGAGGGGCTCTCTCACTATCTAAGGGGATGAAAAATCGAATTTCTTCAATCACTGTTCAAATCACCGCAGATATATCAATATTGTATCTAGAAAATTACAAAATCTGAAGGAGGGGAGGTTCTCTGAAAGAGGAGAGGTTATTACCTTCAAAGATATAGATACTATGCTTATAAATTGTTGGGGTGACACACTTTGGTAGACTTTGCAAGGGCAATGAAAGCGCATCATTGGTAGAACTCGTGAGAATTGCCTAGTTTTTTCCAATCTTTTTAAATAAAGACAACAACTATTCTCTAATTGTTGAGGTAACCAAGGACGAATTGGAGGCGGTCCTCCATTGTTTCCAAATAGCCTTGAGACCCTTGGGATTGATGGTTGGACCATTCAATTCTTCATGAGTTTCTTTGAATGACAGGAAAAGGATCCGCTTCATGTGTTTGAAGACTCGAGGAGGAATGGTAAGATATTAGTTGATTTCAACTCAAATTTTGTTCATTTAACTTTGATGTTTGATAACGTAGAATTTCCTTTGATAAGCCGATCATTTCGCTTAAAGGCTCGGATGAGGAAGATGTGGATTTTATTAATAACCCGTTTCCTTTCAAAGGGATGTCACAGGACAAGGTCTTGAAATATCTAGGTTTTAGGTTAAGACAAACTCTTATGTGAACAAGGGTTGGGACTGGTTGATGGAAAAATGCGAAAGATAAATGTCAAATTTGATCTTTCGGTGGCTCTCAAAAGGTGGAGGACTGGTCCTCATCAAATTGATGTCCGAGACAAGAAATGAATGACCTAGATTAAATGGAGCAGGATAACACTCCCAAAACCCTTAGGAGGCCGGGGTATTAAAAATATTGTCTCTTTCTCTCGAGCACTTTGGGTACAAGAAGCACATAAAAAATACACAGCTATCTCCCGAAACCATTGTAGATTGGATCCACAAACCAAACAAGAAATTTCAAAATCGCATCGTGATTTAGAAGGAAACAATCTCATCCTTTCCACTGATTGGAGAAGGCTCCGGTTGGAGAAGTATGGTCTCGAGGTCCACCTAGAGGAATATCCTTGGGTGGGGGTGGTATGTAACATATTATGCCCCGTAATATGAATTTAAGAACATATTTGGAACCTTAGGACTCTTTAACCTTTCCGCAGTTTTTGACCATACAAACCTCCTCTATTTGGGGACAGGGTTGGGTCACCTCATAATTTCTAGGTTTTAGAGAGGGTGATTTGAGTTGATGGGGTTTATATGTTGATAAAATGAAATCGGTCATGTTAGTTTGATCAATAATGAAGAATCCGTAGTATGGATACACACCCCTTGGTCTATAAACCTCAAGCAGGGGCTACAATTGTATTCTCTAAATGTTTCGAGAATAATCAAAGTGGTGGTGGTAGATTGTTTGCAATTTCTATTTCCCCTCAAAGTGAAAATATTTCATGTGGTTTCTACTAAGGATGAAATGTTGTTTTGAGTTTCTTGGTAGGAGAAGCAAGTACAAATCAGTTAGATGTAGTTTATGAATGTGTGAGGAGTCCAACTTCTTTTTTCAAAAAAATGTAGCTAAACAAAGCAATTTCAAATTGATGGTGGGCTAAAGGGTTTGTAGAATGTTTGGCATGGCTTTGGTGGAAATTCCTCAAGAATTTGGTGTCAGGCCAACACAAAATATTACAAAGAGATCTCATTCTAATAATAGTATGTTGAGAATATGGCACATAAAAATGATAGCCTCGCCGAGGACATATTTGTGATCACCTCTTATGTGCTAACAGGGCCTTAGTAGCATCCACGACTGAAAAAGAAAATATGATATATTACATTGTGGCATGGCTTGTAGAAATGGGGATAAAAACAAAGAAAAACCATGGGCATACTTTGATGGGGCAACATAAGGTGAACCATGTCCCTATAGAGCAGGAGGTATAATCTACCTCTCAAATTCTAATTCCTCAAATCAAGATTAGCTCTAGGAATTGACTCCAACAATTTGAAGGAGGTAAGTGCTCTCGGGCTTCTATTACTGTTATCTTTAGAAAGGGAGTAACACCCCTTGAGGTAACTCTTAGCCATAATTTTGGAGTAGTTTAGTAACTTGTATTGTGTATTTCTTGCATCGAGAGGTGCTCTACAGCCCAAAATGGAGGAGAAGTTGTCAAGTGTTAGATTTCCAAAGATTTCAAATTTTCAAAATTTAAAGTTCATTGAAAAGTTGTTATTAAAAGGTACATTTCATATTTACTTTTATTTTAATATATTGATATTATTAAAAATCACTATTACTTACTATTACTATTGTTTCTTTTACTTTAGTATTTTAGTATTTTCATATACTTTAGTATGTTCACTATTATTACTAGCATGCATCCTCTTAACCCACAAGCATCCAAATGGAGGAATGAAAACCTTTAACCTTTTTCAAGTTTTCGACAATACTTGCACCTAGGTGCTTGATAGATCTAGTGTTAAGATGGATCTATGACCGATATTCTAACTCTATATTATGGAAGATGTTAGGTTTCTTTCTTCCAAAGGACACTAGTGGACTACTCTTACAATACATCTTGATGACTCTTTTAGAAATGCTTTCACAATTATGCAGAGGCATTTGGAAAAATATAACAATTTTGGAAAATAGAGAATGCCGTTTTTTTTCCATGAAAAAATAAATAAAATAACTTACCATATATGAAATTTTATATAATTAACATAAAATGAAATTATTATAATTAAAATATTTGTACTAAATAATACATTATTTATTTATTTGGGTTATATATATAATAATAAATAAGTTTATAAATTTTATTTCTATTTTATTTTGTAATTTATATATTTAAACAAATGGATACAAAATATATATTTTGTTTAATGATAACCTATAAATATATAAAATATTTTGGTCACTTGTATTAAACTTATTTATATTTATATTAATTTTCAAATAATTTATTTGTTAATATTTAATTTGTTTTAATAAGGAAACATAAATTTTGATATCCGGAAACAAATTTTTGTATTAACACAAACAGAAATTAACATATTTTCCTATTTAACTGTTTTAACAAACTAGGTGTCAACAAATATTTTAACTTTTGATTTTAATGGAGGAGGCAAACTGCAAAACAAAGTTTTTTATGAGACTCATTTTGATAATGTGGACAAATATGTTTCAACCTTCTTTTTAAGTACATAAATAGTACAGAAATTTCTCAAAAAAAAAGTAAATTATATAAAACTTGAACTGTGAATCAGTTTTTTGAAAACTTTGAATATATTTATATTTTAAATATATTTCAAATGACTAAATTACAATAAATCTTTTAAAAATGTAAAAGGACAAAAACCAAATGTATATATTAATAGGCAACAATGAAAAAATGGTTAAACATCAACCTAAAAGTATTAAATATGTAAATGCTGTTTTGTTTTAAAATAAATCATTATATAAATATATGTATAACACAATCCACATCCATCCAACATTTTTTTCTTCTCCGTACAAGGAAAAAAAAGGTTAGAACAGAGAGAAGATAAGTCAGAGTGATTACAACTTTGTTGATGAATATTTATACATTTTAGTTTGATTTATATTTTTTAATTTTAATTTATCTTTATATTTCGTTTTAGTTAATGTACATTAATGTTGAAGTTGTAGAACTTTTATTAACGTGTTAAAAAAAAACAACCCATGGCAAACTACGTTATTCGAAACTGCTATTTAGAATAATTGCTTTGTTATTCAATTCATACAAATTATGTTCAGAATTTCAGGAATGTGCATGCAATGCTAATCGTTTAACTCTATGATGTACAGTCACATGGCGCCTATGCAGAATAGTGTGTTTTGTACACTGTTGGGGTTCTTGTGGGTTGCTCGTGGAGTTAATGCACACGGTGCTTGGCAGAGTGCACATGCAACCTTCTACACTGAGGGTGCAACAGGTACGTTCACTCCTTGTAGAAATGCACTCTCTAAATACTGATTTAGATATATTTGTTTAAATTATTTGATAAGAACTAAATTACTCCGTCCCTGAAAACGTTTCAGGCGGTGGCTGTGGATACGGCGATCTGGAGAACCAATTCTCCCAATTCTCTGGAACAAACACGGCAGCTCTGAGTTCATCCCTTTGCAACAATGGGCTTACTTGCGGCACCTGCTATGAATTACAATGCATTAACGACCCTCAATGGTGTTTGCCGGGCACTGTGACTATTACTGCAACCAACTTTTGCCCTCCAAACAAAAATCTGCCCAACAACAATGGCGGTTGGTGCAATCTACCACTTCAGCACTTAGATCTCACTCAGCCTGCTTTCTTGCAAATTGCAAAATATCAGAGTGGCATTGTTCCTGTGCAGTTTAGAAGGTGGCTTCTGGACAGTCCCCACTCTTCTCTTTTTACTTTAAAACCTGAGAGAAATATTTTCATTTCAAATACTAATTGGATGTACTGTATTGTTGTATCGTATCAGAGTGCAATGCGCGAGGACGGGCCGAATTCGATTCACTATTAGTGGTAATCCCAACTTTAATCTTGTTCTCATCAGCAATGTTGGATGAGCGGGCGACGTGAACGCTGTTCTATTAAAGGTTCGAACACCGATTGGCAACCGATGACGCAAAACTGGGGACAAGAAATGTAAAGCAATACTCAATTGATTGGGCAGGGTCTGTCATTCGATGTTACTACCAGCGATGGTAAGATGCTCGTTTCCAACAATGTGGCTTCTACAAATTGGCAGTTTGGACAGACATTCGTAGGAGCCAGTTTTAAGCATTTCCCTTCAAATATGAAAACTCCGTGGCAACTCCATGCAATTAATACTTTTCGCCACGGCAACTCCATGCAATTAATATTTTCGGAAGCTACATGATTTATTAGTACACATAATTCTTGGTGCATCGATGAAAAGGATGTATTACTACCGTTGCCAGTTCATTTTCCTAATTTGATTTATTAGTACACATAGTTCCATTAATAGAGGTAGCTAATTTTCACCGAAAAATGTATTACTACCGTTGCCATTGCCGGCGGTGCATTTTCTAATTTGTTTACATGTATGTGAGGTAGTTTCCATCTGGTTAATTTCAGCTTTAATTGTTTTTGTCTTTCAATATTTAACCATCGATAACGCTTTACTTTGTTTTGTTTATGTGTTCCGATCAGGCTAATTAATATGATTTTCTTATGGATGACATAATATTTATGACCATCTCACGAGTTGCAAATGCTTCCCACAAATACTACTTAAGCCACAAAAATACTATTTTGGCACCATAAAGATTTGGAGAATAATAGAAAATTAAAATATTATAAAAGGACACTTGACCTTAATCTTGAACACAAAATATATTTTCATCTTTAATTGTTTTTGTCTTTCAATATTTAACAATTGATAACTATTCAGTTTGTTTACGTGTTCCTATTAGGCTAATTAATATGATTTTGTTATGGAAGACATAATATCTATCACCCTCTCACCGGTTGCAAATGTTTCCCACAAATACTATTTAGGCACACAAATACTATTTTTGGTGCCATAAAGATTCAGAGCATAAAATAAATTAAGTTATTATAAAGAGATAGTTAACCTTAATCTTGAAAACACAACATATATCTACTATTTTAAATTGAAAATGCATCTTATTAATTAAATTCGATATTTCTATTATTAATTATTTAAAATAATTTTTTTTCCAAATTTTATAATTATTTTTATCTCAAAATTTTGAGTTTAGAATAATTAATCATATTCCCTTTTAAAGTTTGAAGTGTCTTTAAACTTTATGATAATTTTATATGGGCTCTATGTAAAGACTTTTACCCATAATACTTGGTTTCTTCCTTTATGGAATTAATTTGATATTTGAATTTGGAATCAATAATTTCTTTATGGTTAATCTGATTTTCCTTATAATCCTTGCATAAATTTATTCATAATACTTTAATTAATTTTTTATGGAAATAATTTGATATTATGAAACATGTCGGATAGACCCTTCCAGCGAACTGTCGTGCGCCTAAAATGGACATCATATCTGAGGATTCTGACCCAAAGAAGAGTTGATCGGTCAGCTTGCAGTATTAAGGGCCCCACATGACTTTTGGTGCGTCGTCTCCTAGGGTTAGGTATTTAGATGTCTAGAGGTTTTGGCATTCTTTTCTTGTAAAAGGATTGAGTCTCATTGTAACCATCTTCTTGAGATTGCGTGAGTAGTCATCACAACTCTTCTCATTGATAAGCACACACCATTCTAGCGATCTTGTTTTCAATCTACATTTTACAAATTGAAGCACATTTTCTTATTGAGAAACCAATTTTACTTTATCTTTGTTATTGTTCATTTTTTTCTCTGTGTTAATAATAATAATTTGTGTCCGTTTTGTTCTTCTCATAAAATGGAACCAATTCTTGTATCCCGAGGAGAAGTGCGCTCTTTTTTAGTTTCTTAATGCATGTCCCAGGCAAGATGGGAATTTACAAAGAATTGGGTCTCGAGCTTGCTTCTCTTGGGATACAAAATCTCACATGGAGAGACCTCTAATGGAGAGGGAGAAAGGAAGGAAAATGGGACAAGATATCCTTTCAAAATATTGCTCAAGGAATCCCAACGCAGACGAGAATGATGGATAGTTTTGCAAAATCCTTTGGTGGTTAGCAGGAATGATGCATCTTCCATGAGCAGTGAAGAGCCCGCCTTCAAGTTACAAATCCAACATTCCCGATTCCCCATGTTGAAGGTCCGTTAGAGATGTTGTAGATAAATGGTTGAATCTGCTAGAAGTGTATTTTTCCATCCATTACATGGCGAACGGATTTGAGGAGAAAATATTATGTCTTTCCTCCTCAAATCAGTTAAGCCATGTAAAAATATTGGTGGGAGACTTTTGTGAGAAAGGGGAAGCCGAGAGGAACCCTCATTATTTATAGTCATGAATCAGGGAATCCCTTCAGGAACTTATGAAGGAACAATACTACCTTTAATGAGAGTTATGATGACCTGTATACAAAATGGAACACACTGCTTGGTTTCTTTTCTGCTGCAGTGTGTTGACAAATGTTTTCCATACCGTGTACACTAAGTTGGGAATCAAATTTTTAAAGCGACATCTAGTGCTCAAGTATCAGTGTGGTAAACCTAAATACATCCAAGATGCAATGGATTTTTGGACCTCTCCTCCTTGCGCGCGACCTACCAATATACCTTCAAAATCGAGCAAAAGCTTAAAAAAGAGGCGTGGAAATTTTGTCCTCGGGACCCCTCACATCAAAAGAAATTAAAGTCAAAACCGAACCCGTAGAACAAAGGAAAGAACTATGAACCTCGGATAACAGGTCTAGAACACTTGAGCAAAGAGGGACACGGAAGGCAAGATCTTGAGAAGAGGTCTGCGACCATTAAGGTTCCCTGGCATAAAACTGTTGAATTTCGCTCGATGAAATCCCTGGTGGGTGAGGTGAACTCCTCTCAATCACATCCAGTTTTCGACTTTGAGTCAAAACATTAAAGGGCGAGATGGATACTCGACGTAGAACTCAGTGCCTAACATACCACCAAGGTGGTATGGGGTGAACCAAACAAGCCAAACGCAGTTGAGCACCTCTTTCATTCACATATGGTGTTAAAGGAACCCACTTGATTGAATAGTGTGGCCTCTAGATGCGACATCAAGCTAAATATGAGTATTAATGATGTTTCTCCTCTCTAAGTTTGTAATGTTATTTTAGGCCAACTTGTTTATGGAAATGTCATGTTGTATGTCAGGTCCTGAGCCTCCTAGTATTATTATTACTTTAGACAGAAAATTATACACGGTGTCAGGGTCCACCTAGTGTTATTTCCTTGATCTCTACCAAGCAATGAAGGAAGGTTGATCCAGTTTTATGGGAAGAATGAAATGAATATCGTTATTAGCAGGTACTTAACACAAAATGGCAGTCTGATGTCATGGTTCTCTATTAAATAAAATAATTTGGCTTGTAAAAATGCAGCGAAACAAGCTATGCTGGAATGGTGGTGACTTATCTCAAGATCAAAGGTAATCTATCAGATTGGGAATTTTCTCTTCTTCATGATTCACTCTCAAGCTGAGAGAAAGGTTGCAACCACATCCGGGGACTCCGCGACCGACCTCTACGAAAACAGTATATGGACAAGGTCATGGAAAAATACAAAGATATCTTCTAGTCACCTAGTGGGATACCTCTGCCCTGTCAGGTTAAATCCCATCAATTTGACCCCTGGTGCACCAATGCACAATGCACTAGTCTAACGCAGCTCTCCGTTAGATAATTAAAAGACCAAGCGACAGGTCCAAGAAGTGATCCATGAGGGCACATCTGTCCCTACTCATCGCCTTGTGGGATCCCAATGCGTGTTGGTGGAGAAAGTGACATACGACTGCATTGATTATGGGGCCTAAATAGAGTACATTGGCTTTAATTTTTGATTCCGCGAATCCAGCGATCCCTTGAGTTGATCAAGGAAGAAAAATACTTTAGTAATATTGATCTAAAGTCTTCCTACCAGAAGGTCCCCAAAGAACATATAGGTGTATGGAAAACCTCCTTAAGGGTCAAAAGAAGGTATTTTGAATGGATGGTCATGCAGATTGTTTTGAAAAAGTCTCAACAACTTTGAGAGGATGATGGATATTAATCATGTGACCTTTCACCCATAATTTTGTAGTGGGTGAGTATGGATGACATCCTCATCTACAACAGAATTGAGTGGAACACTTGCAACACATTCCAAAGGTTTTGCACAGCCTGCGGTAGCCCTGAGACCTGTCAACTTGGGAAAATGCTCCTTGACATGCGGGGTCTAGTTACTAGGCATAGTTGATCAACATGGTGTGCATGTGGATCGACCAAGATCCATGTCATCTGTGTGTTCATCCCCAACCCTGCCCAGGCGAACTTAGGAGCTTCTTGGGCCTTGCCAATTTGTATCAAAGGTTCATGTTAGTTCTTCCATGTGCAGCCCTCTGACCAGGAAGTAGCAGAGTGTTGAGAAAACATTTTTGTGGGGACTGTCCGAGCAACAAGTGTTCGATGATTTAAATGGTGCTTGTTCTCATCCCGATACATTCATTCTGGACCTACATCATCCCACTTTCGGTCAGGGACATACTTTGGACTATGTTGTGAGCAGTTCTCAATCAGCAAGCCACCCTTGGCCTCTCACGGTGAGATGCTGTCGGTTTTCTATTTGGCGTGTGTGAGGGATGTCACTGATGAATTACCACTCGGGACCTGTCGAGCCAGATTAGCGACCACCACTGTGCCAAAGAATTCTACCTCTTGATGTAGGATTTGAAGATGTGGTGCCCTTACAAGAGGGAAAAAAATTCTTCCACTGACTTCTTTCCTTCGAGTTTTGTCTTGGATTTCAATCTAAAGCACAAAATATTCCTTTCATTTAAACTATATAATGGGGATTAGCACATCAACTTATGTTCGAAAACAATGGGCTGAACATAGAAGCGTTCATAATTTATCACATAAACACACTCCAGTTGCAACTGCCTTGCAGGTAACTTCGGATCGTTCCAAGCAACATCATGTTCCCTACATGGTCAGTAAGCAATGCCAAACTCCAGTGACATGCCAACTGGATGATAGTCACGACAGTGTACGGAAAGTTCCCTTAGTTTCACAGTCAAAGAAAGGACACTTCCCGGATATAAAAAGGGAGTAGTGGGGCACCGAGGAGAGTCCCCCTTCCACTACAGTCAACTGAGTGAAAATTATATTGTAATCTAATCTCAAAGTCGAAATCAAAGCGTTCTAAAAGAAAGTACTATGCTAATTTATGATCCATGTCAGTGCTAGTCAGTTTACATATTTGCAATAAATCCTTCACCGGCATAGTAAGCAAGGCTATGTATAAATAAATGCATAGTCCAGTTACAGCAGAGTGCTTTCTTTGCGAGAAACTTAGTCACGGTATGAATGCTGTGAGTGAAAAAAATAAAAAAAATAAATGCTGTAGAAGTTTCCACATTAAAAAGGATGTTTTTCTCTAATACATTGATGAAGCTTTGTTGAATCTCATCTCTTCTTTTCTATGTGAAAATTGTTTTCCTTTCTATGTGCAATTGTTGAGAGGGTTGTGCACCAAAGGAACCGTTGCACTTCTCTCTTCTGCTACGTGCTATATAGAGAGTGGGAATTTTTGTGTGGATTCATGCACATTGAGACAACTAATGAACCCTCCTCATTCTCTGCGTTAATGTGTTACACGGGACTCATTGTAGAGGAGTACAATTTGACGAATTCTCTACACATCTCTCTCTTTCTACATGGAGCGATAATCATTGAAGTGGTTTCTCTAAAAAACGTGATGCAGCCTCCATCAAAGGAGATTCATCTCTATTGAATGCACCCCCTATCAGATCACTTTTGCACATGAATTTTCATTGAGGTTATTTTGAATTGTTGGAAAGATCTTCATGTGTAGAAGAGCATCAAGATGTTAGAGTTATGGTAAAAATTTTTTGATCACAAAATGTGTTTTTGATGCCTCAAGTTGGATCTAGAAGATTGGAGACCCCAAATCTTCAAACTAGACCTGCCATTAAAATGCTCCTTACAGTCAATTCTCAAATCTTCCTACAGAAAGTGATATCAAGATAGATGAAAAAATATATCACGATATTTTCTATTATTTTTATTTGTAATTTATTTGAAAAATACAATTCATATTCTAAACTCCTCACCAAAATAATACGATTATAAAATTTATTTAATAATTTAAACAATATTTATTTAAATTCAATTCGACTTAGAAAATCAATCCCGACATCTATAAAATTATAAATAATACCAAGAAAAAAAATTCAAGAAAATAATCAACATGATTTGCATACCATGTTCAACCAAGTCACACAAGAGGTTAAATAAAATTGCTCATTCCTGAGATGGCCGGGTTGGTCGTGTACCTGAGCTGCTGCATATAGCTTATTTATAACCTAAGTTCTCGAGATTCCGGAAAACCAACTATTGAAGTCGGGATGGTCAATCTCGACTCTTGAAGTGTGATTAAATTATAGATGGCACTTGAAGCACAATGAAGATCGGGTATAGTCACAAAGAAAACTCTACCACAGCTCACGATGTAGTGAGAGAACTCATGAATGAGGAAGATAAGGCACTTATTCATCAACAAAAATTTCAAACAAGAAGCGTTCTTGATCATCTCAAGGATTTTAATATATTGTATTGTCTTCGGTTTCTTCTCAAAAATTATTTGGATAAAATTTTGAAATAGATTATAATACATAGATATCATTGTAATATCAAGTTCAAGAAAGTAACTATTGGTTAGAGCGAACAAAAAGTAATTGTCTTAAACATCTACCTCATGGTATAGATATTTTGATCAGTTATTCCTAGTTAAAATAATCTATTAATAATTTTTTAACAACCAAATTAGTGCATTTAAAATCGGGTAAATAAAATAACATGTTACTATAAATTAAAACAATTTTTTCTCAAACTTGTCTAACTAGGTAATTTCTATTCATAGCGGATTTTTGTGGGTTGGTGAATGACACTTGGAGACACTCTGTGGAAACCATTGTCTTCTGGTTCAGAGAGAATATTTAAAAGTCCATGGTTTCAGGATGGGAACATGACATGAATGTCAAGAGGATAACGAGTTGAAATGTAGTGAAGATAAACTTCTAGAATGGTCAAGGGAATGATTTGGGTTTCTATCAGCTGAGTATAAGGTTGAGCTAGTGCTGCTGGACCGAAAATGAAGGAAGATCATAGAGGACTGTTAAGTATATTGGTGACTAAAGAGAGGGGATCTCTCACTATCTAAGGGGGATGGAAAATCAAATTTCTTCAATCACTATTCAAATCACAACAGATGTATCAATATTGTATCTAGAAAAATACAAACTTTGAAGGAGGGGAATTTCTCTGAAAGAGGAGAGGTTATTACCAACGAAGATATAGATATAAATATAAAATTGTTGAGGTGACACTGCTGACTTTGCAAAGGGACAATGAAAGGGGCATCATTGGTGAAGTGAATTGGTCAGAATTGCCTAGCTTTTCCAATCTTTTTAAATAAAGAAAACAACTATTATCTATTTGTTGAGGTAACAAAGGATGAATTGGAGGCAGTCCTCCAATTCATCCTTGGTTACATCAACAATTAGATAATAGTTGTTTCCAAAGAGCCTTGAGAACCTTGGGATCGATGGTTGGACAATTCAATTCTTCATGATATTCTTTGAATGACAAGAAAAGGATCAGCTTCATGTATTTGAAGACTCGATGAGGAATGGTAAGATATTAGCTGATTTCAACTCAGATTTTGTTCATTTAACTCCGATGTTTTATAACCTAGAATTTCCTTTGATAATTCGATCATTTCATTTGAAGGCTCGGATTAGGAAGATGTGGATTTTATTAATAACCCGTTTCTTTTCAAATGGGTGTCACTGGACAAGGTCTTGAAGTATCTAGGTTTTAGGTTAAAGACCAACTCTTATGTCAACAAGGGTTGCATGGGTGGTTGATGGAAAAATCAGAAGGCAATGTGTTGATCTTTGGGGTGGCTCTCAAAGGTGGAGGCTGGTCCTCCTCAGAGTGGTGTCCTAGAAGAAATGAATACAGATTAAATGGGCGGGATAACTGCTCCAAAGAGCCCTTGGCAGAACATGAAATATTGTCTCTTTCTCTCACGAGCACTTTTGGGTACAAGCTCTCTTTCTCTCGAGCACTTTGGGTACAAGAGGCACATAAAAAATACATAGCTATCTCCTGACACCATTGTAGATTGGATCCACAAACCAAACAAGAAATTTCAAAATTGCATCGTGATTTAGAAGGAAACAATCTCATCCTTTCCACTGATTGGAGAAGGCTCTGCTTGGAAGGTAGGGAATGGTCTCGAGGCCCACCAAGAGGAATATCCTTGGGTGGGGAGTGGTATGGAACATATTATTCCACGTAATATGGTAGAACACCACTAGAACATAGGACTCTTTAACCTTTCACGAGTTGTTGACCATACAACCTCCTCTATTTGGGGACAAGGTTGGGTCACCTCATAAATTCTAGGTTTTAGAGAGGGTGATTTGCATCGATGGGGTTTATATGATGATAAACTAAAATCCAGTCATATTCGTTTGATCAATAATGAAGAATCCCTAGTATGGATACACACCCCTTGGTCTATAAACCTCAAAAAGGGGCTACAATTGTATTCTCTAAATGTTTTCGAGAATAATCAAAGATGTGGTGGTAGATTATTTGCAATTTCTATTTCCCCTCAAAGTACAAATATTTCATGTTGTTTTTACTGAGGATGAAATATTTGACCTGGGACATTCTTCAGAGGAGAAGCAAGTATAAATCAGGTAGATGTAGTTTATGAATCTGTCAGGAGTCCAACTTCTCTTTTTCAACAAAATGTAGTTAAACCAAGGAAGTTCAAATTGATGGTGGGCTAACGGGGTTGCAGAATGTTTGGCATGGCACCTTTGTGGAGAATTCCTCAAAATCTGGTGCTCAAACCCAACACAAAAATATTACAAAGATCTAATTCTAATAGTATGTTGAGGAATATGGCTTGCAAAAAATGAAAGCCTCTTCGAGGACAGATTCGTTGACCACCTCTTACGTGCAACCCAAGGCCTTAGTAGCATGTACGACTGCTAACAAGAAAATGATATATTCGCGGCATAACTTGTAGCAATGGATGATAAAAACAAATAAAAACCATGGGCGTACTCTGATGGGGCTACATAAGGTGAACCATGTCCCTATGGAGAAGGAGGTATAATCTACCTCTCAAATTCTCATTCATCAAATCCAAATTAGCTCTAGGAATTGACTCCAACAATTTGACGGAGGTAAGTGCTCTCAGGCTTCTATTCCTGTTATCTTTAGAAAAGGGAGTAACACCCCTTGAGGTAACTCGTAGCCATAATTTTGGACTAGTTTAATATCTTGTCTTGTGTATTTATTGCGTCGAGAGGCGCTCTACAACCCAATATGGAGGAGAAGTTGTCAAGTGATGTTATATTTCAAAGATTTCAAAAATTTCAAAAATTTAAAGTACATTGAAAAGTTGTTATTAAAAAGGTACATTTCATATTTACTTTTAATTTAATATATTAATATTACTTAAAAAAATTCACTATTACTTGCTATTACTATTATTTCTTTTACTTTAGTATTTAGTATTACCATATACTTTAGTATATTTACTATTATTATTAGAATGCATCCATCTGAACCCACAAGCATCCAAATGGAGAAATGAAAACCTTTAACCTTTTTTCAAGTTTTGCATTCGATTAACCTTTAACCTTTTTTTCAAAAGAAACTAGTGGACTACTCTTACAATATATCTTGATGACACTTTAAAACCTACAGGTATACCCGTTATATATTTTGATGAAAATTTTATATAATTAACATAAAATAAATTATTATAATTAAAATATTTGTTCTAAATCATACATTATTTATTTATTTATGTAGAAATAAGTTATATATATTATAATAAATAAGTTTGTAAATTTTTATTTTTATTTTATTTTATGAATTTATTTATATTTAAACAAATGAGATACAAAATATATATTCATTTTATTGCCAACCTATAAATATATAAAATATTTTAGTCACTTTTATTAGACTTATTTGTATTTATATTAATTTTCAAATAATATATTTCTTAATATTTAATTTGTTTTTAATAATGAAAAATAAATTTTGATATCTTCGAAAAAAAAATTTGTATTAACACAAACAGAAATTAACATAGTTTCCTATTAAATTGTTTTAGCAAACTAGGTGTCAACAAATATTTTAACTTTGATTTTAATAGGAGGCAAATTGTAAAACAAAGTTTTTTTATGAAGACTAATTTTGATAATGTGGACAAATATATTTCAACCTTCTTTTTAAGTACATAAATAATTCCAAATTTCTCAAAAAAATTTAATAAATTATATAAACTTGAATTGAATCAGTTTTTTTCAAAACTTTATATTTAAAATATCAATATATTCCAAATGACTAAATTACAATAAATCTTTTAAAAATATAAAAAGGACAAAAACAAAACATATATTAATAGGCAACAATGAAAAAATGGTTAAACATCAACCCAAAATGTATTAAATATGTACAGACTGTTTTATAACACAATCCACATCCATCCAACATTTTTTCTTCTCTGTACAAGGAATAAAAGGTTAGAACAGAGAGAAGAGAATTCATAGTGATTACAACTTTGTTGATGAGAATATTTATACATTTTAGTTTTGATTTATATTTTTTAATTTTAAACTACATCTTTATGTTTTCGTTTTCGTTAATGTATATTAATGTTGAAGTTGTAGAGCTTTTATTAACATGTTAAACAAACAAAGCATGGCACGTTATTCGAAACTGCTATTAAGAAATAATTGCTTTGATATTAAATTCATACAAATTATGTTCAGAATTTCAGGAATGTGCATGCACTGCTAATCGTTTAACTCTATGATGTGCAGTCACATGGCGCCTATGCAGAATATTGTGTTTTGTACACTGTTGGGGTTCTTGTGGGTTGCTCGTAGAGTTAATGCACAAGGTGCTTGGCAGAATGCACATGCAACCTTCTACACTGAGGGTACAACAGGTACGTTCACTCAGACAGAAATACGCCCTCTCTTTAAATTATTTGATAAGAACTAAATTACTCCGTCCCTGAAAACGTTTCATTTTCAGGCGGTAGCTGTGGATACGGCGATCTGCAGAACCAATTCTCCCAATTCTATGGAACAAACACGGCAGCTATGAATTACAATGCATTAACGACCCTCAATGGTGTTTGCCGGGCACTGTGACTATTACCGCAACCAACTTTTGCCCTCCAAACACAAATATGCCCAACAACAATGGCGGTTGGTGCAATCTACCACTTCAGCACATCGATCTCACTCAGCCTGCTTTCTTACAAATTGCAAAATATCAGAGTGGCATTGTTCCTGTACAGTATAGAAGGTGGCTTCTGGACAGTCCCCCACTCCTCTCTTTTTACTTTAAAACCTGAAAT